>CAJQZJ010018033.1:5449092-5589714 GCA_907164525.1 Lophiomys imhausi
TATCTATCTATCTATCTATCTATCTATCTATCTATCTATCTATCTATGTACCTATCTATCATCATCATCTATCATCAATAGCCTGGAAACTTATAGGGGGAAATGACTAAAAAAATAACTATATTTAACTATACAGCTAACTATGTCATGAAGTAAAATTTGCAAATAGCATATACTATGGGAGAAATGTTATATATGTGGATTCACAATATAGCTATGTAAAAATAAACACTACCAAGTTTTGTATTGTCTCAATACAAATTTATATATCCTTAAGTCACTCTTAGCTTTACATATTGTTTATAAATGATAAGTTTTCTGATGAATTGGTAGGTATACTTTTTACAGATTCATTTCTCATTGGTATGAAAGAAAACTTTATAAAGCTTCTTCAGTTGATAAAGATTAAATTTAAAAAGTATGTGAGAGATGCTGAGATGGCTCATCTGGCAATGATGCTTTTTTTTTTTTTTTTTTAAGAAAGATGAATAAGAGAGGAATAAGAGAGTTCAACTCTCCAGAAAAGAGGCATGATTTTGTGTGCCTTGTAACCCCAGCACAGAATATTGTTCAGGCTTGATGGCTACTAGCCTGGCTTCAGGTGCTGGAGGATACTGTATCAAGAGAATACATAGAGAAAAGTAGAGCAGCATACCTAACTTTGTCCTCTGCTTCTGAATACATCACAAGCATACCCTCAAACATACTTGTGTATATACCAAACACACACACACACACACACACACAATTAAAAAAATAATGTTAACCTCATTTTCTAAATATATGTTTATACTCATAATTACTAAGCTCATCCCTAATTACAAAGTCTGTCTTACTAGAAAACTGCAGTAAATACAGAGACTCATGGCTGCAGTAAGTGCAGAAAATAAAGGACCCATGAGGGTTCAGTTAGAAGCAAGACATTTAAATCATTCCTTTCAAGTCTTAGGGAACAGGCAGAAAGGGGATGAAAAAAAATCTCAGCGTGAAAGGGCTGTGAATTGCCTTCTCAGTATACACAGCATTGTAATCCAGAACTCTACAAACAACTGCAGATAATTGAATCCACTGCTAGGTGTTGGTGGAAAGTTGTCCAATGAGCCCTACTCCTCGCTGTTCAACTATTTCCTAAGATTCTGCAAAAGGAGGGCCATTACCTGTAGCTGTTCACCAATGAGCTCGGCAAGTCTCCAGCAGACAGTCTTATCCAGTGTTTTTATAGTTAGCCCTGGTTAAATTAGTGTTTTATGAAATAAGCCAAAACTCTTGGTTCTGAGAAAGGGACAAATGAGGTGGCCTAATACGGGTGACAGGAGAAGGGTGACACAAGGAGAATACCCAGAATATATTATATAGAAATATAATGCTGCCAATGAACTAGCTTAATAAAAATAATAAAGTAAAATAAAAATATTTGGGTAATTTAACAAATCCTACATTAAGATTAACATCTTAATTCTAGAAATTAGTACAGAGTGAATTAAACAGGTTTTTAAAGATGTCTTTGTTTATACTTCAGAAAACAAGGAGACTTAGAAGCTTAAGTATCTTATCCTGAGTATGGGTTGCAGCGTTGTAGGAAGGGACACTTATGTTTTGTGATGTCATTAACTGTGGATATTTAAAATACAGATTCCGAAGAATGGTTTAGATACCCAGTAATACAGCTAACTTCTTGTCTGGACTAATTTCTTGTTTAATACTTGGTAGCTGTAGATATGCTTGAAATTTCAGATATTTGCTGTTGTCTCTTGCAAAAGATGTCCTACTAAACCAGTGCCCTGCACTGCCTCTTCTCCAGTGAAGTGGATTTCAAAGTTAGAGTAAAAATCACTGATTTGCTAATAATTTTCAACTCATATATAAAATATATTATATTATATAAATATTGTATGAATCTTTATACATTTAAAATTAAAATAAATATATAATATGTGCACATCATAGAAATATATAAAAGTATATAAGTACTATATAAATATATAAACTATTGATCCTAATCACGTGACTTTGAGTAATTTACCACCCTTAATCCTTTTCTTTTCACGTGAAATAGATAATCACCTGATTTAAAATATTTTCTCTCCACCCAATTAAAAATATCTTTTAGTCAACTTAACTTTCAGAATTTGATTCTCATGTCCTTTATGACATGAAAAATATGGTTTGGTAGTATTTAGTAATAAATAATTGCTGTGATTTGAATATAAAACATTCCATTGGTTAGAATATATTCTTTTATTTTCTTCCAAGTTTGTTTTTTTATAATTTATATTTTATTTCTTCAAGTTACATCTCAATCATAATCCCCTCCCTACTCCCCCCTCCAGTCCCACCCTTCCACCCTCTTCCCCTTCAACCCCATCCTCTACCATTTTTTTTTTTTTTTTAGTTTAAGGTATATCTTTTTCCCCCCAACAGCTCCCCCTTTCAGTCCAACAAATGGTTCTTTCTCTTATAACAATACAATACAAAACAACAGAAATAAATAGGCCACAATTATGAGAGTTATAAGGCTTAGTATACATTCCCAATGTCCAGTCCATATGTATTTGGCACCTGACTTTAACATTCTACTATCTAACCATCTCCATGAGTTTAAAGTTCTATATCTAACTCAGCTTTCATCCTAAATTTCATCACAATTTTAAAAACATCTTCTTAGAGCCAGAACACCCTCTTGATTCCTAAACAACTCAAAATTTAACTATGAGACTCTAGCTATCTATTCTTCAACCACCTCAGAGACCTTTAGGAACAGTTGATTTGAAAAGTTTAATTTTACATTTTAGAAGGTCTCAGTGAAAATCATCTCCCTGGAAATAACAATTGCTATGTTGAACTCAGGCTAGTAAGTGCTAATCTTACTGTGTTATTGAATAATTAGGACATATATAAGCACAATGAATGGCTTGAGAATGTGCCCTATGAAACAGAATACTGATCACTTTGGGCACATGTCATTTTTTTTCTACAAAACATACGTATTTAATAGATTTAATGAGATGATTTTCTAAATTAAATGATAAAGTTTTCTATTAAACACATACTTTGCTACAATGTGTTTTTATAATGAACATTAGTACATTTGTTAAGTTTAGGAACTGTATTACATGCCTCATGAGTAGTTGAGTGTTCTCAGCTTTGGGCTCATGGGATGGAAGCTGAGGCACCTCCAGATTACTCCCCTACAGACTGTTCCCCTGTAGGTAGAGTGTGTTCAGTGAATCTCTGCATCCTGGTCTGTAGAGAACCATCATTTCAATGAGATAGATCAGTCTGTTGGTCCTGAAGTTCCACATGGCAGGAAAGCGCCATGACAGAGATAGAGAACTTTCAAACAGATGGGACCATGAAACTGAGAAAGGACTCACATATATCATCACTTCAAAGGAAAAGTGTTTCCTCAAAGTTTAACCATCTATAAATAAAAATCCATACAGTGGGATAACGATTCTGTCACAAGGGTCTTGCAATTATCCAGATTCATGCTATTCAGAAAATACAAAGATAAGTTTTTCAACAAACAAATTAGGGGTATCTAAGAGAAAGCTATGCTGTTTTTGCTTCTTTTTATGAAATACATATTACTCCTCAGAGGGATTTTGCAAAACTGGTGGATCTATTCCCTAAAGTCTATTGAATCTGGAAGACATCTATAATTATGTGTGCTTGTGTCTTTACTGGAAATTAAAATATTAGTAGAGTACAAATAGTATTAACAGATATAGATCTCAGATCCTCCTATAGTTTATCCAGGATAGTAGTTGTTTATACTATCTTTTCTGAAGAAATGTGATATGAACTATTGAAATATGGCTTCATTTCCAAAGTTTGTTTTTATATTTGAGACATGATTATGCAAATATCTTAGGATCTTCAGAGAGAAATATGTAATTCTTCATTCGAAAATAGCCACATAATATTTAAATATGCTTTCCTTCCTCTAGTGAGCTCTCTCTTTTGTACACTAGTATGTAAGCATGTGCCTCACTATTTGGTTTTACTTAATATATAAGTATTCCTCTTAGTTACCATACACTCATAAAGTTTATGACTTTATAATAATGTTCAAGTTTTCAAATCATTGACAAGAATGTATTTTTCTGATCTCAAATAAATTGTTAATATGAATATAAAATGTATAAATTATTATATTAATATAGTGTGATTATTTAAAAGCAATCTGAATTTGAAATTCATATTTATATTATAAATATATCATAATTAAAATACTATATGATAAACACCAAAATCTATTTTATCTTTGTTCTATACACTCGTTTAACTAGAAGAAAAGTTGAATAATACTGCAGAAAATGGGGATTTTCTTGTATAAATAAATTGAAGAGGGCAAATAAGTCTTGTAGATCAGAAAATGGGTTACTTTCATTCCCTAATAATTGTGTTCCAGGGTGCATCTCAATATTCATTACTTCCCATGTATTTTTCTGCTATGCCATTATCGCTACATGATGTAACATTAACTTCTACCTCAAAGGAGAGTGTGAATCTTTCTCAACTACTTCAGTGGTGTCGGGTCTATTTTATTGTTTGCATTCAGTTGTGTTTTTTTTTTTTTCTTGTATGAATGAAAGAGCAATACAGTGAAGAGATCCATTCTAAACAGGTTGAATTTTGCTTAATTTTGAGGGGGCGGGAGGTGGACATCTTCTTTTATGTTTACAAATAGTTTCCAAAATTTCTCAAAAGCTGCCAACAAGTTTAGCAGGAGGTTGCTGCCTTTGGATGTTTGGTGACTGAAAATCTGTGAAGTTGCCTCTATGCCCTGCATGTCCAGTGCCTCTCGTTCCTTCAGTACATTTAGCTGCATATCACTTTCTTTTCCTGAAGTTGAATTTTGACTCTCCTTGAATGAACATCATAAATGTGTTATGGGTACCCTGGTGTCAGGCCTCATGGCCTAGAGCCCTGGAAACAAATGGACAATGAAATGTCTGTAAACCTTATACTATCTTGGGAGAGAAACAGAATTAGTCTCTGATATAGTGACACAAACTAAGGAAGGTAGATTGTCCAAAGTGAATTGTCTGCAAAAGAAAATTTTCTTATTCAGAACTTCAAACAAGAGTGTTTCTAAACATTTGGGGATTTGAGACTGGGTGTGAAATTCTTTAGATATTTGCCTTCCTCTTTTAGTGTAAATGGTTGAAAATAAACTCTAGGATGTGGGTAAGGTGTGAAGCAAGGAGAGAAATTTCATCCCAGGTACTAAAACTAATTATTTAAATGATGTCTTTCTTTGGATTGGATGTAGTACAGTTTCATAGTTGATCCTCTTGTCTCTGTTGTAGATAAGGTTAGGATGAATGTGACTGCTATTAAAGTACTTTAAAAGAGAATTCTTTTACTAAGTACTTCCTCAGTTCAGTTTAATTTTTTTTTTTTCTAGAGTAACTGATCTCTATCAAAGCATTCCTAGGGTTGGTTTAACCATAAGGCAATTTAATTAGTTGTTCTGTGCAGTTATGTAATTATACTATCTGGTACATCAATAGAGCCCATGTATAGGTAATGCCATTTATTGAGGCAATAGCATGTGTACTTTTGGCCTTTGCACTAACATGGTCTTTTGGAGGTTCTGACTCCCAGAGCTCCACCTAATGTCTGACTTTGTGTCACAGCATCTGTTTTGATCTGCTGCTAGGTAGATCAATTCTCGTAGGATAGTTATGCTAGGTTCCTGTTCCTTTGAGTCTGTGGGTTGTACTATATGTCTAACATCCAGTGATAAGTGAATAGATGCCATGTGCGTCTTTCTGAGTCTGGGTTAGCTCACTCTGGATGAGCTTCTCTAGTTCCATCCATTTAGCTGCAAATTGCATAATTTCCTTGTTTCTGATAGCTGAGTACTATTCCATTGTGTAGATGTACCACATTTTTTTTTTTTTTTATCCATTCCTCTGTTGAGGGACATCTGGGTGGTTTCCAGTATGAACATAGTTGAGTTGATGTCCTTGTGGTTTGGTGGAGAATCTTTTGGATATATGCCCAGGAATGGTATGGAGGTGGAACTATTCCCAATTTTCTGAAATATCACCAGATTGGTTTTCATAGTGGTTGCACAAGTTTGGTGTTATGGGAGTCATGTATAAGAGAGGGAGGAGAAATAGAGAGACTCATAGGGGAAAGATCTTCACATGAAGACCAGTAGAATCAAACAATGTAGGCCCCTAGAGGCAGGCTTACAGAGAATTAAACACCAACCCACTCTCCCCCAAAAAAGCATAGTCCCCCTACACATATATAGGTGATAGGCAACTTGGTCTTCATACAGATCCCTTAGCAAATATGGGCAGGGCTGCGTCTGTCATAGACTTGTTGTCTGTTAGTGGAACTCTTTACCCTGGCTTGGCTGCCATGTGGGGCCCAGTGCAAGAGGAAGCTCTTAGCTCTCACGTGACTGATAAACTGAGGTGGGTTGGTATGGAGAGGAGGGAGAGGCCTCTGACCAAGATGTAACTTAATAAAACAAATAAATTTTAAAAAGAACTTAAGCATTAAGTATTTGCATCCAAGTTTTATTTCTCAGAGTACTACAAAAGTTAATCATCTCCAGAAGTTAGTGCTCAAAATTCCATGAACATAATGCAAGCTACTCAATAAAGGAACCCTACTGTAAATAAAAAAGGAATAGTGATAATCCTGTTAGTAATATATTTTTTCTACTTCCCTCCAACTTAGAAACTCTATCTGACTCTTAGAGAGGGCAACCAGTAGTCTTGTGCTTAAAGAAACATCATTCTCCTGTTTAAAAACCATTTGTTTTGTTCTTGCCTCAGTGTCTCAAGGCTGCCTTCTCACATAATTGTAAAGTAATCCCCAGTAGGGTGTTAGTTGATGGCCTCAGGGTGTTACTACCACCAAGGGTATTTGCATTTTAATGGAAGGCTTTAAAAGAACTTCAAGCATCAAGTCTGAGAGCAATAAATCTCTATTGGTGGAATTTGAAGCAATGTGATAGATTGGGCAGGAGATATCTGTGGTGAAAGGAGCCCACTGGGTTTATTCCGATCACAGCATGAATTAAAGTGTTCCTACTTAGTGGTAGCCAGACTTCTGCTTCCAAGTGAAAGTTCTGAGGACAGCTCCTGTGGCCTGAATAATGAAGTACTCCTTAGCTGTTTCATTTTCTTTAAAAGCAAACAAGTCGAAGGGCTAAAAGTTCAAATCTTTGAACTGCCCTTCCCTTTCCAATTTTCTCATGACTGTTCGCAAATGGATACTTTCTTTCTCAGTGCTTGAGGTGTAAGTTAGATTATGTTCATACTTTTTCCAAATTCCAAACTTTGTCTTTCTTTCTTTCTTTCTTTCTTTCTTTCTTTCTTTCTTTCTTTCTGTCTCTCTCTCTCTCTCTCTCTCTTTTTTCTTATCCATTCATTTTCATTTCTAGAGACTTTTTGATCACTGGAGTTGTCTCCCATGAAGCTCTGAGATTAAAACAGATTCACAGAGACTGAAATCAGGGGTGATAGAGTGACCATAGGTGATGGTCACATTGATTGTGGAGTATCCTCACACAATAGATCCTAAAGTTTGAAGTGGTGACATAAAGACTCATTAGAGCTCAGCTAGTTAATATGGAGTGAAGGATGCATTGAGGTAGAAGGGTAGAAATAGTATTAGAGGCGTCCTTCTTAAAAATGTTGTGGTAAGAGACCCAAGGTACCCACTGTTCATATCAGTGTGGGGGTACAGCATCTGTAATCCTAGCATGGAGGAGGCTAAAGTTTGAATGCATTGAGTTCCAAGCCCTGTGCAGATACAAAACGTGATCCTCTTTTGAAAGGAAAAGAGCAATATTTAAACAGAAAAAAAGATATTCAGTAGAACCCAATATAAAATAATATATGAAGGTTAGACTAAAATAGTACATAGGAAAAGAAGATTGGGGCCAAGTATTAGAGGGTCTGTACTTAGGTCATGGTTTGTAAATCCAATAAGGAAACAATGATATTTTTAATCAAATGCAACATATTAACAAACATGTTAATTTTTAAACATGAAAATTCTTCTGGAATCATTTTGGAGTACTGTCCATATTTGGAGGCAAAATTAGAAGTAGGTCTTGGAAGAGATAAGAAAGATGTAACAGTGGACTAAACAAGAAATAAATAATGATCTGGAGCAGGATTGCATCATAGACAAGAACATAAAGAGATATCTTCACAGAAATGACATTTGAGTATGCAAAAGAGGAAAGGATACATCCCAGTTGTGGACTTTTGGCTTAGTCAGTCAGATGGCATTTTGCTGAACAAGTGGAAGAGAAATCAGTTTTAATGGGGCAGATGCTGAGTTCAGATTTGGATAAGATGAGTCTTAGATTATTATAGAGCATCTAAGCATGGATGTCTGGTAGATGGGCATCAATTTGTCTGCATCCCAGAGGAAGATCTGGGCTGTAGATGTATGTTTAGTCATTAGTCCTAACATCTAAGTGATGACAGTAGAAGAGTTCACTCAAGAGAATGGACACTATCAGAAGCCCGTCAATTGATCCCAAGCAAGTCATCAGTTAAAAAGCCAGAAGAATCACAATGAAGAATAAGAACAAGTAGCTGGAGAGATACATCAGAGTATAAGCAGGAGGGTATCCATATTGATTTACAAGACAGATAAATTTGCAAATAAGCTCCTTGCTCTCATTTCAAAGGCCTCCAGAATCTAATGCTAGGCATTATGTCCAGGACTGTGTTTCTCTTGCTCTCTGTACTGTGGCAGTTCAAGTGAAGCAATATTACACATCGATAATTTCTATGGTTCTGTTTCTTTTCATATTATCTTAGAAGTATGCTATTCTTATACATGTTCGTCTTCTGTTGGGATTTTCTTCTAATGTTTTCATTGCCATCTTTCATTCCTGAAGATAGAAATTGCATCGCCCAGTCCTTGCTCCTACTGGTAAACATATCACAATTTTCGTATAGGACCTAGACATTACAGTTTGTATCATAATTATTGATGTGCAAGATTCTTCTCTCCCTCTTGGCAAGAATATAAGCTCCTGAATATGAAGAACTCATTTCCCCAAATTAGTCTCCATAGTGCACTACTTTGAAAACAGCAGGTACTTAGAAATTACTTGCTCAGTGACCACATATATTACTTACATAAAATAAAAGAAAGAAGGTTTTTAACTCTTCTGATGAGGCAAGGGACCTCAGTGGAAGCAAATATGGGAAAACGGTTGAGGATGAAGGATGGATGCATCAGATGGTTTTGATATATCTATGCACATATTGGCTAAATAAATAATGGAAGAGCCTATCAAAAGCACATTCATAATGTGAGGCAAAATGAGAACATAATGCTAAATACACTTATTTGACTCAAAGACTATAAATATTACATCATTACTTTTTTGGTGATATTTTCTTCCAAAAATACTGAATACTTAACTCTATATTTGCTTTTGTAACTTAAGAAATTAATCTCTCTAATGTGCATGTGAAGGACAAGAAGCAGTAACAATAAGCATATTTTTATTTTTCCTAAAGGGAAATTTAAGATACTACATGGCCAAGCCTTTCCAATTTCTCTTGTATATTAAAAATAGGACAAATTTGTAGGATTGTTCTGTTAAATAGAATAAGGGTTAAATGATAACTTGACTTATCTTCTCAATGACAAAAAATAAAGAAATTGCAAGACCTTTTCACACATTAGAGATGTATTGTCATTTATCATCTAGATATCAGGCTAGCAGTGCGAAGTAATAAAACATATCATCGAAAAATGTGCTATAGGTCTGAATCATTCTTTCATTCCACCTCCCAGCTAACTGTAGTATTAAATCAAACAAGCAGAACATTTCCTTAGGCAGCCATTGCCTTTTAATTTCCTGAAGAACCTTAAAATATCATTCATTACAAGTACTACACATATTTGGTTTTTAAAAGTCTCATAAATCAATAGCAGGCTGACTGTAATAATTATTACAAGTTAGTGCATAATTTTCACGCTGAAGGCTGAATGCAGAACTTTAGCATATGCAAACGAGGCAATTCAAACTGTGTATAGATATTAATATGAAGAAGCAGGTAACGAGGTGCAGGCTATGAATTATGCATCAGAAGTGGCTGATCTTCAATGAGGAAAATGAATTCAGCATGTAATCTAATTAGTGATGGAAGTCTATTACATCTAGCTGCAAAAGCAACCGTCCTTGAAACAAATTTATTTACAGTCCATGTTACCACTTGAAACAACTTTGAAATGATGTGTCAGACAACAGCTTAATTGTAAAATTTTTTGTTTGTTTGTTGCAGTTCCAGACCTGGAAGGCCTCCTAAGAGGACTCAAAGTGTCACCTCCCCAGAGAACTCTCATATCATGCCGCATTCTGTCCCGGGCCTCATGTCTCCTGGAATAATTCCACCAACAGGTAAGAGTTTGATTATTTATGTCCAAATATTAAATATCAACAAGTATCACAGATTTTTATACACATCTATCATTACATTATATTTACATGCTTTGGGCTTATTTTATAAACACTAAGAAAATAATATAATGAGAGGTTATTTTATTTTAAAAATGCATCATGATAATGGTAATTTCCTTTTGAAATAAAAAAACAAGCTTAATTGAGCAAAGTGCTTTCACTTTCCTTACCTCCACAAAATCATGAAGCAAAAATTATTAGTCGTAGGTTTTTTTTTCTGTTTGTTGTTGTTGTTTTGTTTTGTTTTTAAACCAACATTTAGAAGCTCAGAAAGGATCAATGACTTCTCAAGGTAAGTTGCTAAGTACTGTCAATGCTTATTCAAACCCTGGTGTCTATATTCTCAACAAAATAACTCATAAAAACAGATGCACATGCAAAATGAGGACAATAAGTGCCCAAAAGTCACATTTCTTCAAAGAAATATATTGTCATTACAATCATCTAAAGGAAGGTTTTCTTACATAACACAGACTGAACACATTGTATACTATAAGTGACAATAATACAGAATAAAAATTGCTCAATTGACTTCTGTCTATTGTGATGTGTTTATTAATCATTTTATGTACTTTCCTATGTTTTGTCAACTTTTGGTTTTTACAAGGAAAGAGCAAGATCTATGATCCTATTAGCATAGTCATTAAATTCCATAACATGTAGTAGCACTGTTGCTTAAGGGGAAGATGCGTGACTATTAGGCAATACAACTAAAACAACAGAAATTTCAAGAGGAAAAGAGAGTGCCTTTGCTTTTACTTTACATGGTTAGGCTCTTTCTACCTATCATAAGCTGGCCACCAACTTGAAATCCTTCTGCCTCGGCCTCTGGAAATACTGACTTAAAGGTGAACACAACCATTTTAAGCTAAACAGTTTCTTTTGTTTCTGAACCTCTGTATCATTGTTGACTTCTTTAGAACATTTGAACATTTAAAACACCTGTCTTTCTATGTTCTAATATAGTAATGGGATATCTTACAACATTTAGCTGTTGGGGTAAAGTTCTTTGAATTTAATGAATTTTCCATTTTTATAACAATACCTGAAGGTTTCATTCAGCTTTGTGAATATTTATCAGGTATTATTTTAGATTGGTTTTATTCTATTTATTCATTTTGTATATTTAGTACTACTTTTATCAATATCACAAACAGTTCATTTTTTACATTATATGTATAAAAGCATGTGTGTATATGTGATGTAAGTTCTATGTGTGTGGCATATATATTTATGGAAACTAGTAGCTAAAAATGACCTAGTTGCCACCCACATATTTCTTTGCCATTATTTAGGTCACTTGCTTCTCACAATACTGAATCCTACTGTCTGAACAAGAAGTTGGCAGTATGTAATGAAGCTTGGACTACTCATATTTAAGTAGTTGATCAAAAATCCTTGTATCAATAACAATTTTTCTTGTTTTTTGACAAATGCTCAAGAAAAATTACTTATAAGGAAGGCTTTATTCTGGCATAGGGTTTCAGTCAAATCTATGGCCTGGTGTTTCAGGACACATCAGTATAATTCAGAATATCAATGGAACAATAGAAGAACAGAGTTACTCACTTCCTGTTGGTGGCCTGGAAACAGAGAAACAAGACAAACTATGCTCATTATAGTCTTCCTACTCTTCTATTAAATCCTGACCCCCAAATTCAGGCCCGCAGTATGCTGGATGGTGTGGTGCATCTTGAGAACAGTTTTTCCTGTGCAGATAACAGAGTTTACACTGTTATTTAGTTCTGGAGCCACTGTCACAGACTAAGGCATAGTTGTAGTTTCCTGGTGTAGGTCTCTCTTAATCCTGTCAAAATGATACACAGATCACCTCAATGCTCCTTTGGAGTTTTTGTTGTTGTCTTTTATACTATGTGGAAATTTTAACTAACTTTCGGTGTGTTTCATATATGAGACACCCAAGGGTGATGAAAGATCTGAGAATATTTACCATAAATAACTTCACATGGATTTTCTATTTAATCACCTTAATAATTTTTTTCTGTATTGTGTAAGCTTACGTCCATTTTCAAAAGCTATTTAATCAAAGAATACTATTTCGCATTGTATTCATTTAAAATATTCAATATATTAATTTTAAGGCAAAGATAATAGATACTTGATCATCAGTGAAAGCTATATTTGAATAAATGATGGCTGTAAATTCTCAATGTTAACATCATAAATAGCTATGCAGTATGTGAAGTGGCTAAATAAAATGCTTATGTGCTAAAATCCACAAATCAAATATTATGTTACCTTTAAAAAATATTTTTCTTTAAATATATATCATATTCCCAGATGAACAGAGCGATGAGAAGTAGTTCCAACTTCATCATTGGTCATTCATTGTTCAAGTTGATCATGTTTATGTATTTCAGTTTTGGTGCCATTCTCCTAAGGCATGCCTTTTACATCTTTGATTTTTTTTTTGAAATTTATTATGAAGCCATAAACCCAGAGTTCTTTCAAGCTTACCAACCCTTGCACTGAAAAGGCAGAGATAACAGCTCATGAAGAGGGTAAACTGGAGGAGGTGGGGAATCTAGCATACTTAAATATTCTCTATAGACATGCCAAGGGCTGAGAACAGTTGGCTTTCTTGCTGTAACATTATTCATCTACTTTCATCTTGTAGACAAGGGTCCTAAGGTTTGAGGGCACCAGCCTGTAAACACTATTCTCAAATGATGTTGTCTTAGTGTAGACAATTTAATTACTCTTCTTATATATTTTTTTTCTAGATGGAATTTAGGTTTTTATAAAACACATAATTCTAAAGTTTCTTTCTTTTTTCTTTTTCTTTTTTTTTTGTCTTTTGTAAAGCTCCCAATAACATGGTTCTGACCTCAGTCATCCTATGGGAGTACAAAAGTACTAACCTCAACATGGACAGTCAGATCCACAGAGTAGATCTGCCAGGTTGCAAGTGCCATGGTTCAAGTGGCTGATTATTCATGAACACGCATTCTTACTTGCATATGTAGAGATAACTTTTAACCTTTTGAAATGCTAAACTTTATGTTCAGCCTGCTCCCATGAAAATAAGATCTATTACTTTTGATGAATTCAGAAATATCTTTGGATTTTTTGCTGGTCACCCAATTATTTCTATTTTAAACGACCATTTGAATTTAAAAGGAACTGAAGAAAATGACTATATAATTTAAAATATTAAACATTTCAATATGTATAATTAAAAAGATGAGAAACTCACCAAGTACAAATTAAAAATCTTATAGCATTGTATATGGTATTTTATTTGTCTATAATTTTGTTTGCTTAAGTATGTTTGTGTATAACCTTAAGAAAAGATGTGGGTAAGTGGTCATAATTTCTAAAAGTTATGATTGTCACAGATGCCATAGCAACTAGAAGTTGTAGTTAATGAAAGGAAAAGCCTTTTTGTAGAATCTCACGAGGCCACACACCTCCTGCAGTGGTCACTACATTTATCTGGAGTGAGCACTTGCCATAAATCATTTTTGAAATATTCACCAGTTTGGAATAAATTCATCCTAGCAACAGAGCTCTAATAGCATTCAGATTTTTTAATAGAATCATGTCTATTATGTGATTAAGGAAAGATATTTAGGAATATAGAATACTCCTTTCTTTGTGCCAGAAGTGCAATTTGGATAGTATATTTGGCCAACTTCCTGATTTCATGTTTAGGTCAAATGTAAACTACTTCTGAAATATAATTTCTTTATTGGTATTCAATAATAATATGTGAATACTCAATACTTGAATTGATATAAGAGGAAAGGGTATTCGATATTTACACTTTTCAAATATCCTCAAGTGAAATGATTGAGGGACTCATGTTTTGCTACTTAGACATTTCCTTTTTCTCATTATGACTTTGTAAACACACACACACAACACACATTCAGAGTAAAAAAAAAAAAAGACAATAACCCAAACAGTAACATATCCTATACCTGAAGATAAGAATTTATACCTAGCAAACTCACACATTTTTATAAATTTCCACAAGGACAATATCAGTCAATGTTTAATCCAATTGAAATGTTCATATCTTAAACAAAATGAAGCAGTTTTAATGGAAGGCATTTTGCTATGGATTGATGCCCCAAAATTTTATTTATGAGTTTGGTTCCTTTACTTCTTCCAGGTGATGTTAGTGATAAGCAACAATAACTAAGCTAGCCTTCAGAATGTTGGCATTTATAGCATTTTAAAGACTTTTAACATACTTGTTCTATCTTCTGAAAAAGTCGAAACTTTCCTTCTATGTTGAGAAATGTGTTATAATAAATGCATTCATTTCGATTCCTTGGTAACATCATCTTTTAACCCTGACAATTTGAGTACCGTATAAGAAACTAAATATATAAACTACTTAAAAATATGTGTGTTCACACAACATATTATAAATATGGGTTTTATCTTCACACATAGGAAACATTATGACTGTATACTTAGAGTGTATAACATGTCCTATAATAGAGGTCACTTTCAGTTTTTGTTGGAGGGAAAATTAATGTGTTCTTTGTTTCTTTTGTAGCAGGCTAGTGCGAATACTAGAATATCTTGCATCTTACTAAAGTTTTAAAATTTGAGTTGAAAACGTTATTCTTTTCCAGAAGGTACTCTAAAAAATTACTCCAAGCATGGTAATAAGGAAATGAAAAATTTCCTCAAGTTTTGGAGGCTGAGAGTTCATGATCAATATCATTGAGCCAAACCCATGGTGTCTGTAGACCCAAAACCCTCCTGAGGCCTTAGAGGAGATTCAGTTTTTAACTTCTGGCAAACCTTAGTATATAGCATCCTCTCTCTCTCTCTCTCTCTCTCTCTCTCTCTCTCTCTGTCTGTCTTTCTGCCTCACTATACTCCTCTCTCCATCATGAACTCTATATATTTAAAATCTCCTGCTGCCACTGTCTTGTAAGGTACTTGTATGCAATCTCTGCATGTAGGCATTGTAATAATAACATGTGCAAAAATATTCTGGTATATAATGCAGTACATTTTCAGGGTCCCGGAACATAGCTTAAGATCTGCTCTCAGTTTTGAACATCCGGTATCTCTGGATGAGAATTGTTAAAAGTCAATTACAATGTCTTACAGACTCCGACATTAAATGTATACAAGAAGATTTTGGACAGTTTGTTCGCTCAAGTATCCCTAGATGGAGAATATTGCCTGGTATAGGGCAGAGACTCAAAATAAATATTTGCTCAGAGAATAGTGCTAATAAATGTTTATTGAAGGATTTCTGAGAGGAATTATTATTCCTCACAGTTACAAACTGAACCCTTGGTGTGTTAATATAGCTTTTAACTCCTGCCAAACACACATAGGCTCCATATTAAATATTTAGAGTTTAGAGTCCAAACCGAGGTATACCAAGTATATAAAAGGAAATATTTATTTTTATTCATAGGCTATGATGGTTCCATACAAACATTAACATGAACCACTGATGAATGTTATATATGTAAATTTGTGTTTGTTACAGAAATAACATATCAGACTTCATAAGTACTGTTTATGTGCTAACTATTTTCACTATGCTAAATGATCCTAAAAGAGGATAAATTTCATTGTAATCATAGTGTCTTGATGTAGAACTAATTAATCATACATGTAAATAAAATTGAACTTATAATTTAATTAAATATGAATATAGTTCTTGGTATAAGGAACTATATAAATACATTTGTTTGCTAATTATATGTAGGTGTGTGTGTATGTGAGTCATGTTTATGTGTGCAGACTCATGTCTACACATTCAGATGTGAGTGCATATGTGTCCATGTTTGTGGCCAACATAGGGTGCAATTTTATCCACTACCAACTTGATTTTCTTGAGACTGGATCTCATACTTGTCTGGAATTCATCAACTAAGTTACACTGAATGGCCAGCAAGCCCCAGAATATGCTTGTCTCTACTTCCCATTGTTTGAATGATACATGAGTATCAGTATGCTCAGATATATAATTGGATTCTGGTGAGGTAACTAAAGGCTGCAGGCTTGCCCAGCTAGCTCTTGACTGTATGTCTCCATTTCTGAATTTTTAAAATATGTGATACTACCCATAATTGAATACTTTAGCCAAATCACAATATCCTCTGTTCCTAGCAGAAAAATTCATAAAATATTTTTTCTCAGCTTTAGAGATATGTTATGTTTAGATTTAATTAAATTACCACATATAATACATGTTACTAGAATTCTGGACAGGCTACCCTTCTACTTAAATTAAAAAATAATTATAGTCCTTTCTTCTCTAATTTATTTTTCTCTTCCAAGTTTCTATTAAGTTCTGTATCTCATTTGCCTACATTAAAATGATAATCTGATTATACTTATTTCTCAGTACATTCATAAATTCCTCCAGCTAACATCTGACATCCATACACATGTATTGGCACATAGACCCACACAATAAATAAATGTAAAACAAATGAAAACCAAATGGTGATTTTTGGTCAAGTGTGGTTATGTGTAGATACCTAGATCTCTGTAGACTATCTTCTGTGTAGGATTCTTAGTGTGCTTAGGATTCTGGTGTAATAGGGAGTAGGTTTTGCAATTATTGGTCACTATAACTTGTTCAATGCTAGAAGTTGCCACAACCTTGATTCCCTTTATAAATGTAGAAAAGATGGATATGTAAGTAACTATTTAGAGAATGCAGCAAGTTTGCTCTACTTTGCTTTGAAATTCCAATAGGACACAAGTTCCATAAAATACTACAAACACCCTGATTTGTTTAGTCTCTCTCTGATAGCCTTTCCCTCAGGGATGAACTTCAAAGCCTCAGCTTCCTCCATTAATAACTTGTTCTAGGCTGTCTATGTGGAATAAACCAAATCAAGTAGGAATTCTTTTTTATTGTCTCCTTACATTCTCACTGTGTTTCAAGGTTTTAGTCTGTTATTAAAAAAAGGTAGAGGAGCTGACTGACAAGAGTGACATTCCCAAAAAATTTTAGAGACTGAGGAAAACCAGAAAGATTAGAGTGTTAATAAATGTTTGCATTTTGTGATCAAACTGTTTATTGCCATATTAATGAATTAATTAACTTGATTTAAAAACATTATACATTAAAAAATTAGATGAGATGCTTTTGTTGCCTTTGTAATCATGGGTAACATCGCTCTTGTAGATCTTTAGAAAGCGATAGTGTGACCCTAACCTAATGAACAAGAATGTATTATTTTCATCCTATTCCTTTAGTTAAAGGGAATTAGATAAAGGGAAACAGCAATACAATATTCCTCAGCACTTCAACTGGCATCTAGAATGTTAAATGTAGACATAAAACTCAGACATGTTTTAAGATACTAACCAACTATTGAACACTAAGGAAACATTCTAGATGTCATGAATTCAGAGATGTTGATTAGTGCTAAGAAAACTCACAGTGTAGACTGTCCCTACATATCCAGCCCCTCTCAGTTCAATAGTCATATGAGGGCTAAGAGCTTCCTCTTGCACTGGGGGCCTACATGGTAGCACCCCTAGGGCAAATTGTCCCATTGATAGGTAACAAAATCTATATTCCTGATCTTTTTGGTGTGTTGGTTGTAGGATAATTATTCTGTACCATATGGCTAACATTCAATTATAAGTGAGTTGATGCAATGTGCATCTTTCTGAGTCTGGGTTAGCTCACTCAGGATGAGCTTTTCTAGCTCCATCCATTTGGCTGCAAATTGCATGATTTCCTTGTTTCTGATAGCTGAGTAGTATTCCATTGTGTGAATGTACCACAATTTTTAAATGTTTATTTATTACTTACAAGTTAAACATCCATCACAGTGCCCTCTTTCCACCACTCCCAGTCCCACCTTCCCACCCTGTACCCCCTATCCTTTCTGTCCTACTCTTCCTGAGTGGACTGTCCCTACATATCAGTCCCCTGCCCCAGTTCAACAGTTATATGAGGGCTAAGAGCTTTCTCATATACTGGGAACCTACATGGCAGCACAACTAGGGCAAAGTGTCTCATTAACAAGTAACAAAGTCTATGTTCCTGTTCCTTTTGGTGCATTGGTTAAAGTATAGTTATCTGTACTATATGGCTAAAATCTAATTATAAGTGAGTTTTATCCATTTGTCAGTTGAAGGATGTCTGGGTTGTTTCTAGTTTCTAGCTATTACAAATAAGGCTGCTATGAACATAAATGAGGATATGTCCTTGTGGTTTGGTGAGGAATCATTTGGGTTGATACCCAGAAGTGGTATGGCTGGGTCTTGAGGTAGGGCTATTCCAAGTTTTCTAAGATATTTCCAGACTGATTTCCATAGTGGTTGTACAAGTTTTCACTCTCACTGGAAATGGAGGAGTGTTCCCCTTTCTCCACAACCTCACCAGCATGTTCTGTCATTTGAGTTTTTGATCTAAACCATTCTGACAGGTGTGAGATGGAATCTCAGAGTCCTCTTGAGTTGCATTTCTCTGATGATTAAGGATGTTGAGCATTTGGATGGATGGTAGAGGTAGGAGAGGGTGGGAGGGTGGAACCGGGAGGGGTGGAAAGAGGGCACTATTATGGAGATGTAACAATAAACATAAACATAATAATAATAATAATAATAATAATAATAATAATAATAATAATAATAAATAGAAAACTTACAATGTATGATAGAGTAGAACTATAGTGCTCTGAGGATAAAGTTTATGTAATAGATTGAAACTACAGTGTATCAAGCTACTAAGAGCTCTATTGGTTTCCCTAAGAGCTTAGCTATTGTACTCAAAGTCCAGAGTCCATCCACAGCATGATAAAAGGTCAAACAAACAAAGGCCTTTTCTATGAATAGAGTGTATTATTATAAAAAATGTAGCTGTTTCTTCTGACAGAAATGTTTAAAAAGGAACTAGAGGGTAGAAAGTCATGCATCATAGTTTTTATATTTATTTTATAAGCTGACTTATATATTATTAAAAGGAAGCATTAAAAAATAAAATAAAACAAAACAAACAAAGCAATAAAAACAAAGGTTCCCTTCCCTGATCATCAGCCATCCAAATCAACTATTATCCTGCTTTTTATGGAAACATTATTTCTAGTTTATTAAGAGAGAGGTTAGCTTGGGAAAATAAGGTTAGTGTGTAGAGTTTGCAAAGCATTCAAGAAACCCTAAGTTAAATCCTCAGAATTGAATAACCAGGGATGGTCTGGGCCCATAAACTCAGTAATTGACTGATAGAGTCAGAAGAATACAGGAAAGTCTTCCTCAACACGATCCAAGTTTGAGGTCAATCTGGGATGCCTCTTCTTGGATTTTTATTTGCTACTTGATATAGTATCCTTTTAGGTACAAAATGTACACTTTCCAGACTTTAACTTATATTATACTAATTGATATATAAAAATACAAAAACTTAACTGGTTTTTAGCTGACTTTTGAGGTGAACAATCAAGTTTTTAAAGCACTTATATTTCTGCTTGCTGTACTGTTTTTTATAGATGGTATAGTTGGCGCTTTTGTAAAATTGTGACCATGGAAACTAACAAATATTCCTTTTCCTGTTTAATAGTTTTTCTTCTGATACCTCTGGCCTTCATGTGTCCTCTTGAATGATCCTACAGGTGTGAACGTCATGATAGGGTGAAGTGTTAACCATTGACAATGACATGGAGAAACACAAACGTAACAAGATATAAATGAAATAATTTGGAGTTTATTAAAAATTATTTTGAGCTCATTTTCAATTAGGAAAATCAAGTTTTAAGATGAGTGAATGTCTGAAAATCATAGGAACTTGTCAGGCTCCCACTATTAAATGAATACTGATTGAACCATTGGCCTATTCAGATTTTTATTTCTTTCACAGAGAAATAGCATTCTTTTCAAATATTCAAGTAATTTTCTCATATTGTCATGAATATCAAATGGCACAATCTGTAGAAAAATGTTGCAAAAGAAATTAACTTAAGGAAAAAATGCAGCAATAAAACAAACTGATCTCAGTATTATAAATAATTATAGTTGACTTTGAATAGTCTTCAATCTACATCTATTTGATCTAAATATAAAAATGATAACATTTGAAAACATAGTCTTGTTATAAAATCTCCTACTTTACCAAGTTGTTTATAGTTGTATAAACATAATACAAGATAATCCTCATAGAGATAAGAGTGAATTTTGTTACTGTTATCACCATAACAGTGAATTTTGGTTATAGGACTCAGTGTCACTAACTTATTACATAGTTCTTGCATTTGCAGATAACTTTCACTTTGTGAATGTGAAATATCCTGTTACAAACTGCTTTAAAAATATGTGCATTATAAATTGTGGTAGATTTTAAAATCGTAGATTGCTTTCCTTTGTTTACATTGAGTGTTGAACTATTTAATTTCTGGAAAGGAACTGATAAACTGTATACTATACAGTGAAATAGGTTTTCAAAGTAAGAAAACTGCAGTCTCATTTCTGTAAATTCAACTGTGTTTCACAAACATGACTGTTTACTTGGTGATATATGGCCAAAGATGCACACAGGTATGTGATCTTTTGTGCTATTTCACATTTTGATTATGTCTGCAGCAAATCCTACTCCTAGAGATTACCATGGATATTTATTTCTATTGTTATTTTTAGAATACAGTTTTCAGGCTATGACTCATGTCCTCAAAGGATATTATTTTTCCAGTTAGGTGGTATTGGAACACAGCTCCTAACTTGGAACCAAAATGCTGGCTGGATCTTTCTTCCTTGTCACTTTGCAACTAAGTGACCTTGAATAATGTTGGCATTGCTCAGTCCTCATGGGCGAGAATCTGAACCCAACACATCATTTTAGAAATATTCTGAGCATTGCACAAATCTCATAAGTACAAATTTTGTTTGTAATGGTCAAAATGTTTTTTTTAACTTTAAATTTTGTGAATCAATCTGCCTTCCGCTTATCCACTCCTTCATTAACAATCCATCATACAATTGAATAGGTTCTACTTGATAAAACTGTGAAAAACAAACACACCTATTGTATCATTACACATTTTACCTAGCATTGCACAGGGAAATGTTGAATTTTACAGTGATGAACTTCAGAACAGATTGTTTGCTGTGTTCCAAATGAGCAGAAGCTGCTTGTTTCTGGACACATTAGACCTGGAACAATGAATTCTTCCTTATGTTTACAGTATCAGCTTTATTCAATTGCATTTCATCTTTTTGTAAGTTTGTTTGGCATCATGCAATTAGATAAGCCCTCATATTTTCCTCCTGATAAAACTTTCTTCCCATGTCAATGATTACTTTTAGATCATTATGAATAGAATTTTATGGTTTCTGTTTAAGATTTGTATTCAGTTCATAATTGTGTACCCTACTTTAAATGCCCTGATAAGATGGTATCATACATATTGAGATAAAACATATTTCAATGGGGTTATTATTTTTTTTTAGAAATTCAACAAATTTAGAAAATAAATAAAATTGATTTCATAAATTTACCTTTTCTAATTATCTGAATTCATTCTTGACAATGTGGGGGCAAGACTTTAGTAAACAAAATATTGAGCTATAGGATTAAATATTAAAGAAGATAGCATTATCAAGATTGCTTTTAAACATGCAAAATATTCATATTAATATCAATAAAATGTTCTATTTCTCTAGCAAAGCAGTTTTTAGGTCAGTTTTGAAGCTTTTATTTTTTTTCTATTAAAACACCTATTTGAAAAATATAAAATACAGTAAGATTTTCAAAACTAATCTATCCACTTCAATGCCTCATTCTTCTACCAAAGGCTTAGATGTATTTTTCAATTTCTTACTTTATTATATTCCTTAACAAAATACCTAGGAATTTTATTATAGAGTAATCATTTTAAGCAGAATTACATGGGAACATGTTGATTCAAATGAACATACATTTAACTAACTCTAAATTCTAATATATTGAGCTCTTAATAACACAATATAGTGCTATTTTTGATTTATTTGAGGATGAAATTCATCTCATCATACTTACTCTTTATGCTACACATTGAAAAAATTAAATTTAAAGATAACAGTTCAAGAAGAACCACTACCATATGACCTGTCCATCTGAATTGTCTTCTTGATTTATAACAGCAATTGCTTTCTCAGCATGGATCTCATGACATAATAATATTCTATGAGTTTTTGAAATTATGCTGGGTTCTACATCAATCATCCACAGTAGACTAGTATCTGCATTAGTGAGAAAGGCTTACTTGAAATTAGACATTTCAGAATCATGTACTTTTCAAAAATAAGAATTGTTATCTTAGACAAAGTAGTATGTTGCTTCTTTGAAATCCTTTGATTTAATCTCAAAAATACTCAAATCTCTCTTTGCCATATCATTCAAACACCTCCAAACACCCAGACCACTGTTGTTACTGGCTCAAATTCAAGAAAGTCTATTTTCCTGTGGTTTCTAAAATTAGTCTGCTAAATATCAGCATTAAAATGAAACATAGGAATACGAACACTTGTCACATTTATTTTATCTATATGCATCAGACAAAAATAAAGTAGAATCTTAAGTATAAACAAATATGTTATGTTGGATTTTTTCCTTCATGTTTTTCATTAGAAGCAACTATGGGGGCAATGGATTATTTTCATCATAAGCTACGGTGAGTTTCTACTTCTTAAGCAACAAATTTGCTTAAATAGATTCACAAGAAGTATAAATTTCAAAGAACAGTTTTTAAACAATTATTTAAACTTATAGAAATTTTTCTTCCTTCCATTTAAAAGAGCCACAGTCATATTGCAGACTCACAAAACAACATGAAAAGACTTGATATTTGTTTTAAAGTGCATTTGAGTTTGAGTATATATTACTCCTCATACATCCTTTCTATAAATACTGTAAAACTTATTATGTATATTTGCTAAGACATTGGATATGCTGCTCCAAAATGGAAAGAAATGGCCATCTGCTTTAATACACTCCTGTCCACATTGTTCACCACTGCATCTTCAGTTTCTAACATGATCTCCAGTTATAATTTTGTTCAATAAATAGAATTTAATCAATAAATTCAGTAAATTAGTCAAAGAACTTGAAAGAAAATTATTTATTGAATGATTAGTGTGTTGTAGGAACTCTACACACAGCTAATAGATCATTTTTATTATGTGACAACTATACAGGATGCACTTTTAACCTATTATAAAGAATGAAATAAGATACTCTAAAGTTGCATAATCTGTTCATATTGAACCACAACTGGTCTCTGAGCTTAGGAGTTACTCCTATCTTCTCTTTATTACCCATGTTATTTTGTAGAAATCCATGCTTCTCTGGTAGCATCCATATCTCAGAATCAGAATGGAAGGTAAAATGAAATAAAGATTTTTCTTTAAAGAGCACATTAAAATTTAAATTGAGTATTTCAGGTTATCACTGGTGTGCTTATTCTTAATGTGAAAATTGTTAGTTTTATACATATTGTAGGGTAAGTTAAATTCTTGTGTCAAAGGTACCCTACTCACCAATCTTCATTACAGTTTTTCTAAGTAATTAGGTATTTCATTCTAAGAATTATAAAAACACTAAGTACTGATTCAAAATAGCTTTATGGAGCAGAAATGCTCAACCCCATGATTTTGAGAGTTAGTAAATTGGTAACAAAAGGATAGGAGAGATCTTAAAAATTATTCTTTAGGGCTTTAGTTGTACCTAAGTGAAAGAACACAACCTCCTGTGGTCGCAGGCCAGGGTACAATGCCACTACAACAGATCCTTCAGCAGTCATATTTATGTATTTCGGACTTCATGAGAAAGTTGAGATCCTTAGTCAGCCCTTATTTTTAACTCTATGTCTAACTTGCAACCATATATTGAGTACTTATGAAAAGTCTGACTTCTGCATCTCACCTTGTGAACTGATGCAGTGCTAACTGGATGACAAATACTTCGTGCTACTGGAGCTATTTCTGAATACCTGTGCACAAAGATCATGTTTCCTTTATGTCTAAAGGCATTTAATTCAAAATGCTTAATTATTAAAGCTTTACCTTTCCATAATAATTCAGTGTTATGGTCTTTGTTTGACTATTTGTTTATTAGTATTGAATAATTATTATTATTATTTGTGAGCTCACTTGAAATACTATCTGGCTGAAACATGATAATAGTTGGTACCCAACGATAATTCATTGCATGTGCCACAGAAATAATATTTCACTCTACTATAGAAAACACTAAAGACATGATATATTTTGCTAAATAGATAGTTATATTTCAAATATATAGTGTTAAGTAGTTATATATTTTGTAATAATCACAAATAACCCTCTTACACACTATAACACATGTTTATTTTCTGTTTGCTAAGGAAAGGCCCTTAGCTATAAGTAGAATATATAACAGGCTGTTCTCCATTCTCTCAAATATCATAAATCCATAATATGAGAATGTGGCATAGCTGACACTTCATAATTTTAAATCAAACACAATAAATTCACAATTCTCTCAATATTATTTATTTTGCATCATATGTACAGTAATAATTTTTAACTTCTCATATTTTAACATCAAGAATTCACTAAATAGAACATAGAAATAATCTGGTTTTCTAAAAAACAGGTTGTTTTTGAAATTCACAAAAAGTTCAGTCTTGATAGAAGAATGAACTGATAGCTTTTTATTTTGTGTTGAATATCAAAATCCAAATGAGAGATTTGGATATTAGGATCTTGACTTGACTCACCTCTGTTTAATTTTGACAGTTGTCTTAAAGTAAATTTAGTGTTTAATGAAATTTTCTGGACTGATAACTCAAAACCTGAAGGGAACAATTCTAGTGGCGAGAAAGTAATTTTCTGGCCTAATTACACCTTTGGCCTCACTACAAAGTCTGTCAACAAAAATGCCAGGTTTGATCATGATTTTTTTTTTTGACGTGAATTCACCAATCTACTTTACACAGGAGAATATTTTACAATAGCACTTGGTGTTTGCAACTATAACTTTATAACTGGGAATAAAACCTCACCACATTGCCAATTGGTGAACCACAGAAGTCTTCTCTTAAGCAGAGCTATGTGCCCTAGTTCATATTCTAGAAAGCTGTATGGGTGAGTCAACTATTTCAGCTAAGTCAAGAAATACCAAATAAACTATGAATACTTTTTTTTTAAACATTGAAAAGGATGAGTTTCTATTTTTCTTACCCCTTCTTATTTTTTTTATAGCCCAGAAGCTTGTATGTGCTGGGTTAGTGCTGTAGCAATGACTCATACAGCAACCCTATCAACACTACTTATTTGCCTTACCCCAGGAAGCCTAACAATTACAGAAGCTTTAACAGGAACCTTAGAAATGGTCTCTCTTGTAAGTGTGTCTGCCTAACCTCAGCCATCAAATACTTGTAGATACTGGCAATTGCCTCAAATTTTCAGTAATTGATACTATTTCTTAGAATTTTCTTATGTCTAAGCTCTTAAGTTCTTTTACACATATTAGCTCATTTAAACTATCTTTCAAGTATATCTCCTAAACTACTACAAAACAAATATGATGCTTCTCAGAAGCATTAGTTTTTTTTCCCTAGGATCATCTCAATTAAATTTAAACTATGAGCCAATTTCTGGAGAGTTGTAATAATAACATTTGCTGTGTTCCACTTAAATAAGACTTCTACATCTGGGAAAAAGGTCACAATGTGCTTTGCCAATATTGCAACTCACTTAAGTCCACTTTGGTGTTCATCAACAATGCAGATGTTAATGAGGTCTACTTATTGCATTGTTTTGACAACAACTTGGCCCAGTTACAACAAATCCCCAGAATCATGTCCTTTTATGGTTCTTATGTCTTAAGAGGTTTAGTAGAAAACAATTTGTTCAGATCAGATAATGAAAATTGAAGATTATTTTATGAAGATTAGTTAAAGGAAATGAGTACTTTTAGAGGAAATTCTGTTGCTCTGGTGGAAGGTGACCACATGTATTTCACAGAGGTATAGAATAATTCTCTGTTCATCTGGAAGGGAGAACTGGACAAATGAGTGTTATTTACAGGCACACTGAGAGGATGGAGAGATCTCTAAATATCAGCCCACCAACCACTGTGGAATCTGGTAATCTCATTCAATCAAGGTGACTGCACTCTCCCAAGTATATGGCACAGGGAGTTTTATTAAGAAAAATACAGCAATTATTCCTACAAATCCTGAATCTAAGATTCATAAGAGGGTCAGGCCTTACCACCCATACCTGTAATCTAAGTAAGCATTCACATATATGTTTTTAGATGTGACAGAGCAGAAGCCCTAAGAGTTGAGGCAAGTATAAATTAGTCAGACTGTCCACCAAAAAACCAATCAAAAAACCAACCAACCAACAAAACACTGGAAAGCATACCAGATGAATGCAAAAGATCCACCAGTGTCAATAAAATAGAAATATACCTAACTACAGGGAAGAAAATTTCCCTTAAATCATTCATTTCATGGTTTACCTTGAAAAACAAGTCTAGTAAATGTATACTTAATTTGGTAGAATATTGGTGCATTGAAATTGATAAGCTGGTTGTTTGAAACTGAAATAAATGTACTTAATTCCATATTAAGATGTACTAATTTGTTTAATTTTACTTGAATTATTTTTATTTTGTAAAAAATGCTATAATACTTTGGATCATAATTTGAGTAATGTATTCATTTTTTCTGATATTAATTAGGGGATTAACAGGTCTATGTGACATAAACACACATATATGTATGTCTGTTTATTTTGTAACAAGTATTAATAAATAACTTTATAATAAATAACTAGGAAACTTACAAACTCATTTAATATTTATCTTTGGATGTTCACTGTTTAGATTTTGTCTAAAACATTTTTAAAATTTATTTATTTATTACTTCAGGTTACATCTCCATCACAGTGTCTTATTTCCACCCCTCCCAGTGCCACCCTCTACTACCTATCCCTTCCATCCCACTCCTCTGGAGTGGAGTGTCCCTACATAACAGTCCCTCTCCACAGCTCAGCACTCACATGAGGGTCAAGAGTCTCCTCATACACTGGGGGCCTACAAGGCAGCACCACTAGGGAAAAGTGTCTCATTGACAGGAAAAAAAAGTCTATGTACATGTTCCTTTTGGTGCATTGGTTGAAATATAGTTATCCCATACTATACAGCTAAAATCCGACTATAAGTGAATAGACGTTGTGTACATCCTTCTGAGTCTGGGTTAGCTCACTCAGGATGAGCTTCTCTAGTTCCATCAATTTGGCTGCAAATTGCATGATTTTCTGTTTCTGATGGCTGAGTAGTATTCCATTGTGTAGATGTACTAGAGATTTTTAATCCATTCTTCAGTTGAGGGACATCTGGGTTGTTTCCAGTTTCTAGCTATTGCAAATAAGGCTGCTATGAACATAGATGAGGGAACTTCCTACATTTTTATTCTATCATTTTATCCACACTTTTTTCTAAATTGCTTAAATTTATGTCTATATATTTTATATTGGTAATTGAACTTTTGCTGTCATTGATAATGTACCAGTTACTAAAGTCTAATTTATTATTATTACTTTAATATCAGATAGAATTATTTTAATATTTTTAATATGATGATTTGTTTAGAGTTTAAGTACCAAAAGTTGATAATTACTACACTTGCTAAAACAATGCTATTTATATGAATAAGACTTATACATTGTTTTAAAATTTTCCTAACTTCTATTTCAACACCTAGATATTACATATTATTTGTCAACAACTTGACATGGTACATTATGAAACCCTATGTTATGCATGAGGAAACTAGGCCTCAAAATTGCAGTTCAGATTTAACTGGAAAGGGAAAGAATGATTCCTGGAATCTGTTGCTGAATAATACTAGATGCATTTAAAGTGTGCCATAATCCCAATAAACCTGCCTTCATTATTCTTAATAAAATAGAAAAAAAAGGGAAGAAGATGGGAGATTGAGGGGGAAGAAGGTGGGAGGGTGTGTCTGGAGGGGGGAGTAAGGAGGGGATTGTGATTGAGATGTAACTTGAAGAAATAAAAAATAAGTTAAAAAAATTTTTAATGTGAAAAAAGATAAAAAAGAAAATAGAATGCTTTCATGTTTTATTATAACTGCTACTCATATTATTCTCTACAGATTATTAAATGATTAAAACTCTAAATGTACAAATGTAGTTTGTATGCAAGATCTGAAATGTCAACATTCTATATGTTTATATCCTTGTATATAATTATGGTCCTTAAAATAGTCTCACAGTTAAATTTAAAGCTGTTTAGGAATTAAAAGGATGTTCTAGGTATAAGAAGGTGTTTTTAAGTTGGTAATGCAAGTTAGGATTGAAACTGAGTTAGGTATAGAACTTTAAACTCGAGATAGATAGATAATAGAGTATTAATATCAGTTGCCAAATACATATGAACTGGACATTGGGAATGTATATTATACATTATAATTTTCATAATTGTCACCTAATTTTCCTTATTGTTTTGTATTCTTATAAGAAAAGGAGCCATTTATTGGACTAAAAGTTGAAGCTGTTAGGGGAAAAAAGATATACCTTAAATTAAAAAAAAAAAAAAAAGCAGATGGGAGGGTGATGGAGAAGAGGATAGGAGCATGGGACCAGGAGGTGGAGGAGAAAGGGGATTATGTTTGAGATGTACCTTGAAGAAATAAATAAATGTAAATAAATATATATATATATTAAGCAGGTGACTAGATTAAATATAAGTCAGGGATAAAATGCCCTATATGTAGCAACATAGTGAATCAAGTAAATTACCAGACAGAAATGTTCATTTTGTGCCCTGGGCAATTTTGGCTGCCAACACTTATTCATCAAAACTTCACTCAATGTACGATTGATTTTATTTTATTTTGTTTATTTTTAATCCCCTACAGCAAGCAATGCTAGTTTTGCCTTAATGGACTGCATCATTAGTTTTTCAGGAAATTAGAGTTAGTTCAGACATGGTTGACCGAAACACTATTTTCTCCTTTTGGACCATGTATATTGGTTCATGGGTGAGTACCAGTGAGAGGAAATTATGTAACACCAATGACTCCAGTGCATACTGTGCAACCTGCCCTCCTTGCCCTAATAGAGAAAGCATCATGTTAGGATAATGTGAAAATATGAAAAGTAACCCCGTGAAATCGGTAGCCAGTGTCTACTAAAATTATTTTGCAATTCCTGGAAGAGCCTCATATTCAGGTTCTAAAGTCCAGTCTTAAGGCAGGAATGGATTCCTATATAAGATGGCACACTTCTTCTTTTCACAATTGTTTTTTATGTTGCCTTATGGCATGTCAAAAAACAAAATCCCCAACAGAGGAACCTAAAAGGAATGTCAGCTCTGCTGTTATGTAAATCGAGTTGAGTGCTTTACAGCAGGTTTAAGATTTTTATAACTCAGAAGTTGTTAACAGCCAGCTGGTTTGTATCTGTTTTTTATGGTTATTCTTGTCATATGCAGCCTCCACAATTTTTAATTATGTTTTATGGTACATATTTTCCTCCTTCTGAGTCCCTCAGACACTCTTTACTTCACTGGGAACTTCCCATTGACAGGGGCCCAGGTACGGGGTAAGACTTTACCAGTGGAATATAGGGTTTGATTTCTTGTCTCAGTCGCTCTATTGTGGAAAGTTCAAGTAACTCTCCATTGCAAATGTATTACTTTCTATTAGAACATTTAGTTTGCGTTAATGTAGCAATATCTGCACATGAATTTGTGAATTACTACAACCAGCTTCCAGTAATGTAAACAAAAAAGTGAGGTACAATTACTTCATTTGTCCATTTTACCACCTATCAATCATGTTTGCCCTACCTTTTCCCTTCCTCCCCTCACCTTTCTCCCTGCCTCCTTCCCTCCTTCTTTTTGCCTTCCTTCTTTCCTCCACTCTTCCTTCTGCTTTATTTTTAATTTTGATATTAGTTTTATCTTACAGCTAAGATCTTAATAAATGCTTTATTACCTAATTCTATTATAAGGAAATACGTTAGTGTTATATTCTGGTTAAAAAGTCATCATCTGTAGTTTTGAAGAGAATAGTGATCTTTCCTTGGGTTTTTTTTTTTTTTTTGTACTTTAGTTGAAAAAATTGGTGTCAATATACAGGTTTTTAAACAAAAAGAAAATAGAGTGAAGAAAAATGTTTGGAATCTGAACAAAGGCTTAAAATTTAGAATATGTACAATTAATGAGGATGGAGTATGTGTATGATCCACATAGATGTTTGTAGACATTCAGTGTCCTTGAAGTTATACATTTTATGTTACTTCTTTACATGATGAAATATGCCAGCAGGTTCTGTTCTTCAAACCGCAGGATTTCTAATATTTGTAACACAATTGTGGGTGCTTAGATTTTTAAATATTGAGTGTGCAGCGTATTGCTGCTTGTATTTCAGGCATGATGAAATGTTTAAAGAAGTGAAGGAGAAAAAAATTGTGATATGCATTGCAGAGATGTATCCCATATTTTACTGATGCTCCAAGTCATTTTTATAGGAAATAGACGGTTTATAAGTGCAATAGGAATAATTCCTCTTTAAGGAATCTGATTTTATTATTCTCATTATGTCGATCAATAATTCTTATAATTCTTAAAAAATGGTATTATGGCTTTTAATGGAAAATATAGTTAAGACTCCAGAGTTAAGGTCAGAAATATTTATTTTGACTTTGTTTATTTTCTCTTTAGTGTTGGGATATTTAACACAACTTTATTTCTTTGGCCCTTTAGGACTAGTTATCACAATATATTACTGTTGCTTTTGCCTGGAGTTATTAAAATTCGCCAGTGTGCTTTTGATACTGAAGTAAGCTCATAAGACAGATGTAGATGCTAATTCTCCTGAGATTTAGTGTATATAAAACATTTTGTGCAGTATCTGTGCTACTGTGTTTGTCAAAAATCAAGATAAACATTAGAAGAAGTTGTGAAAACAAGAGAAGAGGAAGGTACTGGGAAGATATGACAGCTGGTAAAATATTAGATATGCAAACAGGAGGACTGGGTTCAATGACCAGCACCCAGATAATCTGTACACACTAGCAAACATCTATAATTCCAGTAGTGAGGAAGCAGAGATAGGAAGATTCCTGGGGCTTGCTGCCTCCTCCAGACTAGAGTAATCACTAAGCTTCTGGTTCCATGAAAGAACACATCGCAATAAATAAAATGGAGTGATGAAGGAAGACACTAGATATCATCCTCTTGCCTCTATATGAACACAAGTCCAAATATACACATGCAAATGCATAACCTCACACAAGCACACAAAACAACACACAATGAAATATATGTATATTACATGCACAAAAATTCATTTACATACAAACATACATAAATACTTGTAGATCCTACACACACACACAGAGAGAGAGAGAGAGAGAGAGAGAGAGAGAGAGAGAGAGAGACAGAGAGAGAGAAGAGCTCATTTTGAGTGCTACAACTATCCAGAAATTACAAGGTGGCATTTGTTGTTTTCCTTTCCTTGAGATCATAATATAATTCCATAATTTCTTCCATTCCCTTTCCTCTCTCCAAAACCTTTGACAAACCTCTCCCTTTTCCCTTTCTAGTTTATATCTTTTTCAGTAATTGCTGCTGCATGCATATTTGTATATTATGTCACTTTCCCCATATATATAATAACTGTAATTTATTGTCTCATGAATTCTACAAAGTAGATGCAATTAGTTTCATGTATAAATTGAGATAGCTTAATCTTAAATTGCTTAGCTAACTAGCTTACATATCTATAATTTAGATATTTAGAGTCATTATTTAATTCTCTCTTTCATCTACCAATCTACCTATCATGTATCTATCCATCATCTATCTATCTATCTATCTATCTATCTCATATCTATCAATATCTATATATCTATCATCTATCTATATGTATGTAAACTATTATTAATCAATCTGTCTTCTATCTATCATCTATCTATCTATAATCTATCTGCCTATCATATATCTATCATCTATCTCTCTATATATAACTATACTCTTATTAATCTATCCATTTCTTATCTTTCTACCTATCTATCATATTCCCATTACCTATCAATTATCTGTCTATATCCTTATCATCTATCTCTATCTACTTATCACCTGTCATCTATCATCTATATTTATCTTTCTATCATCTAATAGCTATCTATATTTCTATATCTCTCATCTATCTATCTATCTATCTATCTATCATCTATCATTATCCATCTATATAGATCTATCTATCATCTATTTATTGATCTACCTATCTTTTATATATCTGCCTATCTATGTTTTCTATGTATCCATCTATCTATTTATGTAAAAACTCATAGTCTAACCACAGGCACATATTGATATTTCAACAATATTTAGAAATGAAGTTATTTTTAATTTTCTAGAATTTCCAACCTGCCAATAGTGGAGTAGACTGATAATTTATATAAATATCTAATATTTATAACATTAAAACTAACAATATTTGGGAAGGAGAAATAAAGGAGAAAAATGACAGTTTAGAGAAAAATCAACAAAGCAGGTTCACATTTAGAAGAAAATACATCAAATAGATAAAATTTAGATTATGCTTAAGACCAGTTGTCCTAGAAACATAGTTAATTAGCTAACTTCTCATGCTTTAGGATTTACAGGTAGAAGTTTTTATCAGATGCATGTTTGATAGGTTGAAGAAAATAAACAAAGCAGTGAAAAAATTTGGGAAAATCAAACTATCAGATTTATCTAGTCTGACACCAATTCTTCATATTATACAGACGTTCAATTAGGGTATACCCTAAGGAGAAAGAAAGTGAATGCAGAATGAACAATGAAATGATCAAAGACAATCTCATCCAATACTGACCTAGCGTCTCACTGTGGCTAAATATAAAAAGAAACTGAGCTGTAGTACATGAGAGTGGAGTGACATTTGTGCACTTTCAAACAAAGGACAACACCCTGAATCTTGAATAGTGTACTCTAAAGAATACACCAGATGCACGTTTTTAAATATATCTCTAAACTCTCAAAGTCTTTAAATTATTGGCCAGTGAAAATTTATGTTTTGCTTTCTTCTTTATATGCTTCATAAAAACTGTGACTCATCCAGAATTATCCTTTTAAACTTTATCTCCTCTGGTTGATTCACTTAGTCTAGGCTGACCTTCCATTAACAGAATTTTCTTGAGAATATGAATGAAATTCAGACACTAACAATTCAAGGAACAGGAAAGAAAGAGGGGGGTTTAATACCTTTCTTATTCAGTATAGTTGTTCTTCAGAACACTAAGAAAAGTGAATGTCATTTTTTAAAAATAAATAAATTTATTTATTTGTTGCTTCAGGTTACATCTCCATCATGTTGTCCTCTTTCCCCCTTCCCAGCCCTGCCCTCCCACCCTCTACCCCCTAACACTTCCATTCCACTTCTCTGGAGTGGAGTGTCCCTACATAACAGATATTTTAAAGGCCATATTTATTTTCTGAGTGCTGTTTAGACTGGGGAAGAGCATCAGCCTAGTTGGCCACATTTAAGGGCTTACCAGGTGGTAACTTGACTTTGTATCCTTGGAATCATGATATCACTCCAGGACAAATCTCTTTTGTAGAGTAACTACCATAAATCTACATGCAAAATGGCACACAATCATGAGGTAAAAACATTAGTATTTTGGGACTTTCAGATCTCTTATGATCATTGCTGAGGCCACCAGGAAGGCTTCTTTCAGAAGGCAGAAACCAGCAGCTTGCTTTCCATTGTTTCCAGTAAGCAATTTGGAGAATTTTAAGGGTTATTGTACCTTTAATATTTCTTTAAAGTTGAGTAAGCCATCGTAGAGGTCATATTACACACACACACACACACACAAAATCGATGATAACGTATGGATCCAGGAAGAATCAGATGTCTGTACACATTGGCAAACTAAGAGCCTTTCTTTATCAGAAGATAACAGAAGATAAGCCCCCGTTTCCTCTCAGCCTGCTGTCCTTCATTCTTCACTTCTCTCCCTGTCAAATAAATATTTTATCATTTCATATCATGACAATCTTTGTTATTTTCTTAAATGAACTATTATATCTTCATTCTATATGTGTATTAGCAGTCCTTTAGTGATAGAATATCATTCCAGACTTAGTGGTTGTGGTGATTTTCACATTGGTAAAATGAAATTGTTACAGAATTCTGAATTCCCAACACATTTCTAAGCACTGGCATATGACAATTAAGCTGGGGATGCAATGTTTTAGTTTACTGAGACTTGTTTAAAGTACACAAGTTAAAAGTATAAACATTGAGGATAAACTTGGCTCATTTGAATTCTGATCCCTTCTTTTATTCGTTGCACAGTTTAGACTGTTGCTTATGTCTGTACACAACATACTCTTCTTCTAGTTAGAGTGTGCATGTCCATCCACAGACCTACTGAGAACACTGATGTAAGTAAGATAACAATTAACATACTTTCTATAGCTTTGAGTGGGAAACATATATACAAACTGTGTTTCCATACTTTCCATTTTTTTTGTTTTGTTTGTATTTGACAGGACCATGAATGGTGGACTCATAGAAAGTTTTAAGTATTCAACACAGACTTAGAAGCTATAACTACAGACACTTTTTATGTGATTTCCTAAATCTCAAAATCATCTGTTAGTTAAGAGACTTTTAAAGAATTCTAACAGGATAACATTTGTAGTAAATACTTAGAAATGTTTACTTTTGAAGTAAACATTTGGTATGTATAGGCTGATAAATAGGAAGTGTGTGTATAGAGAGACATTTAAACAGAGATTTTGTTGGTACAACTTTAATGTTACTGTATTTTGAGCACAAGAGGACACAGGAGCACTGTGAGAAAGGGTTATAACTGTCCTTTAGGTATAATATCAGTAGGTGTTGGGTACAGCCATTACCAAAGGTACAAGCCACTGCCTCAACTATGCATGCAAAGTGCAAAAGGCTTCTGATAGGAAGTGACAGATCATGGAAAAGTATTGACATTGAAGCACTGGCAGTTATACTTCCCTCTGGCTGACACTGTTTTCTTACCTTCTATCTGTTTACTTTAGGTTCCTTTGTAAATATAATGCATTCACTTTATGATGAGGCAAATAAGTGCTTGAATGAGTTTGAGTTCTTTTGTTCTTTTTCAAACTCATAGCCTCTTTTCCTTTAATAGTTATTTTACACACACACACACACAATCATGTGCATGCATGCATATATGTGTACTTCTAGTTATGTACATACAGTCTGCTCAGTCTGTATAATGTTGCTAGTATGTATGTTTTCAGAGATGACTGTTGGTATTGGGTAGTCAGTGAGTGTGCTCTTCCCTGGGGAAGACAATTTCTTCTGCTCTCAGCATTCTTTACTTGCTTGCAGTTCTTTCTGTGGGTTTGAGGCTTCCCCAAAATCACATTAACATGTCTATTTGTATAGTCCTTGTTCACGTCATGTTTAAGCAGTCATCTTGTTGAGACTTTTGTAGCTTCTGTTTTTTCTAGGACAAACTCACATTAAACTCCGTGTTCCTTTGGCTTTTACAATCTTCCATTCCTCTCTTTAGCAACGATTCCTAAGTCATAACTTCAGGTGTTGCATAACAGATTTGTCAGTTGGGACTAGACTCTACATCTGTGCATTTTGATTGGTTGTTGTTTCCTATTATAGTATCTATCTCTTGCAAACAGAGGTTGCCTTGTTTAAATATGAGCACTACATTTACCTGTAGGTACCAGAACAGATGTTCAGAATGTACTTAGCATTTATGTTGGTTTAGTAAAGTGGTGGTTGTAGGTTCCCCTCCAAGATCTATCCTGCAACTTCACTAGCTCTTAGTAGTTGGCTAGACTTCCAGTGGCAGGTATGATTGTCCTCTTGTTGAGAAAGTTTTTAATTCAGTTAGAGAGCTGTTGTTTACGGTGAAGGTGTGGTGTCATTATTGATGTTTTAAGGTTTTTGTGCTACACTGTGTGCTATTGCAGTTCATTGTAGAAAAAAAAAGTTAAATTACATTGGGCGCCATTTGTAAAAATAATTAATTTGTTTAACAAGTATTTATATTACCTTTAATTGGTTTGGAGGCTAATCCTTAACTCGCCATTATAAATGAGCACACAGACACATGATGGATTTTAACAAACCTTGGCCTGAGTTGTGCAATGCTAGCCCATCTAAGCTAGCTCATAATTCTATTACCCAAATATGACCCCATGTATACATATGTCCACTTTGGCTGCCATTCTCCATGCTATGCAGATGTTTCTGGCCATGTGGAATGAGGTTCTTTTTTCTAACCCATGGCATGGGCCCTTCTTCTTCCTGCTCATGGCTGGAATGCCTTAATCCTCTGTCTAAAGTGCAGGCTTTCTATTCTAATCTCAGGAAGTCCCACCTTTAACTGTCTTTGCCCAATCTCAGGCCTCGGCATTTTATTTAACTACTCAGAGTCAATGTAAGAAACAGACAACAAGCAGGACCAATTAATTAACATTTAGAATGCTTAACACTACCCCATCAATTCCCTCCTTTTGTCTAATAAAAAGGCTAAATTTTTTAACTCATATAGTAAAACAATAAGAACAAATATTAAACAATCAAGAAAACCATATATAAATTATACACATAATGTTTCGCTATTGCCTATTTGCATCAGGCAATCTTGAAGAAGAAAAAAAATCATCTATCTATCTTTGTGTGTCTAAAGTTCTGAACTTAAGTAATGTCTTTCATATCCTATATTTATAAACCTAAAGATTTTATTTAGACTTGAAAATATCCTTTTAAATTCTAAACAACTCAAGTTAAATTGAAATTTTATAACTATTATGCCTTCAACCCCATCAAAGACATAAGAAGGGATAAAGTTATTATTTGAGTGAGTAGGAGGCATAGGGGAGCAGCTTCCAAAAAGAAATATGGCAGTTTGTTGCCTAGACAGTCCTAAATATCAAGATTGTTGGAGCATCATCTTCAGCCTTCTGGCCAAGCATTTTTCACAGACTAAATTGTGCAGCAGGAAATAAGAAGGATTTTCCCATTCTGTCTCTGCAGAATCAGGACATCGACTTACCTGCATTTAAGCTCTGGTCCATCTTTGGACTATATATAATCTGTTGAGAGAGCAGGGGCATTTTTGCCCAATAGGAATTATCTCCTGATGGGAGATTTCTTTTTGAGGAATTATCTCCTGATGGGAGATTTCTTTCTGATGCTCATTCTTTTCTTCCAAGTTAAATGAGAGCTGTCAGGAACTGACTGTCTTAAAGTGAAACGATTGTTAAAAATAATAATATCTTTTAATGCCATTTTCTGTATGTCTCTGAGGGTTTTGAAGACATCTATCGATTTATTTATTAATCTATCTATCTTCTATCTTCTATGTATCTATGAACAAACAACCTGTATATTTTCAACCATTTACTGTCTGTTTAACCTATTAAGTATATTTTGTGATTAATTAAGACTAGTATTTGACATGACCAGAAGCTCAACTGGCCAGTCAACTTGTATTATCCAGACTCCTAAATAGATTGCAATAGCAACCCATAAAAGGATCAGAAGTAAATCTGTACTTTTAAATGATTTGTATAGGCACAATGCCTCATATAAGTTGAAATATACATAATATGTATGTAAATATAAAATTCTATACAAATGAATCAAACATAATCTTATTTTTGTATCAATATGTAAAATTCTATGCCAATGTATCAAAAGATAACCTTATTTAAAGAATAACAATAGTTTTGAGTTTCAAAGCAGATTCAATAATCTATCCTTATATCTTATCATATATATATATATATATATATATTCCCCCCTCTTTTTCTTTTCAAGACTTTCCCCCCTATATAAGAGAGAAATGATAGAGAAAAGAAAAAAAGATCTCCATGTCTAACTTTCTATACTTTGCTTAACAAGACCATATAACAATTTGTAACAATTCTCCCTAAACAACATCTATAACCCATCAAAAAAACAAAGAATCATCCACCCCACTTTTTGGGAATAGGACGGTTGCTCTCTTAAAACTTCTTCCTGCTGAATTGGGATGCAGAAAACCTGTTTAGGGGACCAAAATAAAATGGAAAAAATGGTTAATCAATTACTAGTAACATTTGTTATCCAGTCTCTGTGTGCTCAGCACTTTGAATGTGTGAGCAGTTAGTAGTTCGAAGCTGGACTTTGGTAGGAAAGACAGGGCTTTATTGAAGTCCTGTCTGGAACAGTCTTTGAGGCTGGGCCATCTCAACAAGCTATTTGAAGTTATTATGGTTGCAGATTTTGGAGGAAACTGCTATTGAGGCAGTCTATGAGGCTGGATCATTTGGGTTACTCTTTTTGTCTTCTTAGGACTCTGTTCCCTTTGTTATGAAAATGTATAATTTTTCACAAGTAACATATAATTCTGCATTACCAAAATTCCTTGGATGTGTAGGATGCACAAATCAATAAGGAATATCTTCTGTGCTTTGTTTGAACAAAAGAAAAACATTTGTAACTCTCCACTCATGTTATATAAAAGGATGGTGTGTAATAGTATTACATATATATGCTATATATAATCTATTTTAAATTGAAAATACAGCATAAGACTGTAGGGAGTTTAACTATTCTCCTCTACAGTTGACATAAACTTATTAATTCATTAAAACAGATTTAGTCTGTGTTTTTCTGGCTTTTTGTAGATTAGGTCGGCCTCAAACTCAAAAGGAACCAATCTGTCTCTATCTTTGTCTCCCATGTTTTCAGATCAATGGTATGCATGTCTATATTGTTTCTTTCCTTTTCTCCTTTCTTTGAAGTTTTAATTTCTATGTGGATATAGATATCCTTGTTGGGACAGGGTTGTTCTTTGTAGCTTGGGCTGTCTTGATTTGCTCTGTAGAGCTCTGTAGATTTAGATTGGCCTCGAACACACAGGAACTTATTCTTTGCTTGTCTCCCGAGTTTTGAGATCAAGATATGAACTTAAATAATTGAATTGCCCTTATTAAACAATAACATAAATTAAATCACTTTCTATTAGTTTGAGTTCCAGATCTCCCATGGAAACCTGATTCTTAAGGAGATTAAGTGTAGAATAGCATGATATGCTATTTTATGTTAGCTTTTCTTAACTGTTGGCTGTGGGAGGCATGTAGTTTGTATGTTCTTCCCCAGCATAACTATCATTCCTTACATTGATTAACAGAATATATCTCTTGCTCTCTCTCTCTCCTTTCTCCCCCCCCAGACAGAATTTCTCTGTGTAACCTTGTCCTGGACTCACTTTGTAGACCAGGCTGACCTTGGTGAAGGTCAGGGATCCACCTGTCTTGTTTTCCAAATGCTGGGATTAAAGACATGCACCATCACACCCAGCAATTTACATATCTCCTTCAGGGCAAAATGTCTCTTGAAACCAGTTCTCCAGTGGGAGCTCCATACCCGAGACTGGCTTGTGACCCCTTTCTCTGTTGATGTAAATTTAAGATTATGTGTATTTATCCATTAGACCAGTAAGGACATTATTAACCTTAACTTCAAGGAAAAAATGTGCCATTTTTGAATTCTAGACTGTCTTTAGTAAGCAGACTTACCTTATCAGCAGGGTTCCTGCCCTGTCTTCATTGTTTAAACCAGGCTGGTCTAGAATCCAGAGATCTGCCTGTTTCTTTCTCTAGTATGATGGGAATAAGGGATTAGGGTGTGTGCCAGTACCACCCTGCTCAAATATTTCACTTAAATCCCAGATATTAGTAAGTCTGTAACCTACAAAGCAACCTTGAACTATAGTGACATTTTGAAATCTGTCCAAAATCTTCAAAAATCTCTTATATTTTAGAAATGCCAAACCAGGAAAATATCCTTTCTACCTCCTGATATAGGAAAATCAAAGCCATCTAAACAAAAGTCAAACAAAGGAACAACATTTCAAAAGCCTTGGCATGTCCAACCATGCCACTCCATGCTGCAACTAAAGCTTTGTTCATTATTCCTTAGAATCTAGTTGCAACTGTATTTCATTGGTGAACTCTTCCCAGAAAGCCCAAGAAGCACCTCATAGCCAGGGAGCTCTTAGCTCTAGCTGCCATCAATTTTGTATTATCTATCAGGAAGGTCCTCCCTCCTTCCTTCATTATCATTGTTGGTAATTTAGCATTCCATCCGTAAATTCTTTGCTTTAAGACTATCCTAGTTGCAAGCCTATCTCTTGGTAGGAAAAGCCCCTTGCTCCAACTGTAGACAGAATGCTGTGAAAAAAGGACAAAACCTGGAAGCAGGTAAGTCGACAGCCTAGCTCTGCCAAGACAGGGTAGGTAAGTCCTTCATAACCCCTGCTCTACAATCAATGTCTGTCAGAGAAATGGGGCCAAATGACTGAAGAACGATGCTTTAATGTATGGAGAAAAAATGGGAACTGTCCAGGCAGCCACTGGTATGTCATTTCTTAGTTTTGGAAGCTGCAGGCCCTGTACTTCCTATAAAATCAGATATATTTATCCCTCTCACGTCTCTGAGGTGGTTGAAGAACAGATAGCTTGAGTCTCATAATTAAATTTTGAGTTGTTTAGGAGTCAAGAGATTGTTATAGATCTAAGAAGATACTTTTAAATTTGTGTTGCAAGTTAGTATGAATGTTGAGTTAGATATAGAACTTTAAACTCATGGAGATGGTTAGATAGTAGAATGTTAAAGTCAGGTACCTAATACATATGGACTGGATATTCCCATGTACGGTAAGCCATATAACCCTCATAACTGTGGCCTAATTACCTCTGTTGTGTTGTATTGTATTTATTATTATAAGAGAAAGAGCCATTTGTTGGACTGAAAGGGGAAACTGTAGGGGGAAATAAGATATACCTTAAACTTAAAAAAAAAAAGGGAAGAGGATGGGGGGTTGAGGGTGGGAGGGTGGGACTGGAGGGGGGAATAGGGAGGGGACTGCGATTGAGATGTAACTTGAAGAAATAAAAAATAAAGGAAAAAAAAAAAGACTATCCTAGTCTGAACTATCTCAAGAAAGATACCCAGAACCACAATTGTCAGGGTAAAAATCATTTGCATACTAAAAGGAACAAACTCAATTGGAATCCAAATGTATTGAGACATTATGAATTCCTCCATTTTTAATCTAAGTGATTAATTTTGCTCTCAAGTTCTGTTTAGAAGGCTGGCAGTTTTTTAGTAGGTAAGGAGAGCTCAGCCTTAGCTCTCCACCTTTTCTGCAATGCAACAGCTTTTGTTAAGGTAGCTGCACCTTTGAAATGCATTTGAGTTCCTTTCCCTGCTCTTGGGCTAGGAAACCTGCTTTCACCTGGCCCTTCTCAGGCTGTAAGCATGGATTCTAATTCCATAGTTGGGTGCCATATGTGGAAAAAAATTAATGAAATTACATTGGGCACCATTTGTAAAAAAAATTAATTTGTTTAACAAGTATTTATATTATCTTTAATTGGTTTGGTGGCTAATCCTTAACCTGCCTTTATAAATGAGCACACAGATACATGATGGATTTCAACAAGCCTTGGCCTGAGTTGTGCAATCCTAAACTAGTTTATAATTCTATTACCCAAATATGACCCCATATATACATATGTCCCCTTGGACTGCCATTCTCCATGCTATGCAGATGTTCCTGGCCATGTGGAATGAGTTTCATTTTTCTAACCCATGGCATGTGTCCTTCTTCCTGCTCCTGGCTGGAATGCCTTAATCCTCTGTCTAAAGCACAGGCTTCCTGTTCTAATCTCAGGGAGTCCCACCTTTATCTGTCTTTGCCCAATCTCAGGCCTCGGCACTTTATTTAACCAATCAGAGTCAATGTAAGAAACAGACAGCAAGCAGGACCAATTAATTAACATTTAGAATGCTTAACACTACCCCATCAGTTCACAGACATCATGATTGTTTGTTTCTTCCTTTGGAAGTTTGAATGGCAACTTTGGCAGCATGAAAACTAGTCCCCAGGGATAAAACTTTCAGGCAATGTTTGTCTCTGTGGTCTCTGGACCCAGAATCTGAAGTACCTGTTATTTCCAGTAATAGGGACTTACCTTCTGCCTCTCGCAGTGGTGAGTGTGGGAGGTAACATCTCAAAAGAGAGCTTCTCATGCATGGTGTTGAGGTTTTTGTTATATGGTCTATGTCTCTTGGGGGACATATCATTAGCCCAAATGAGAAAACTTCATTTAAATTATATATGTGTAGTTATACACTGATTTACTTATATTATACTTATTTTTAGGAAGATTGTTAATAGAATGATTCCTTTGGATTTTTCAGAAATCTTCACTGCTATTTGATCCTCTTTCTAATGTTTTTTGAAACTCCTTTTCCCCTCCTTATGTAGAGTCCTTGTTTTTCCTAGTTACCCTTCCATATCACTTGTAAACTGCTATAACTCTCCATTATACCCTCCACTCCACAAAAGGACTGTTTTTATTTTCCTGGTTCCTCTTGGTAGTAATTGTAGAAAAGTTTGTTTCTTTGGAGAACCAATCTCACGGTACTGAGTTATCCATAAGATATGGATAATGTAGGCTAATTTTGTCGTTAGATATAGGCATTGCTTTAGTCCATATAAATTTATAAACTTATTGATAAAATTGGCCAAGTAATGGTGATTACATGAAATTCAACTAAATTTCCAATTTTGTGTAGCTTATGAATATGGATTTGTGTTATGGAGAAAAATGGAGTCTCATTTATTTAGACTTGAGAGAACATTTCTGTGAGGTTTTAGTCCTTTATCTAATCATCTAAATCATTAACTTTACCCTTTTCTGCTTTTTACAAATTGTAAGTTTTTGTAGATTGTCATTTACTCATTCCTTAACGTTGGAATGATTGGATTATGGACAACACAAAAGAACAAAAGGAGGAATACTGAATACTAAATGATCAAAGCTTCTGACTCAGCAGTCCTTAGTAAATGAAACAAACTAGTAACTAAATAGGAAATAAGCACTAACTACATATTTTAGTAATAGCTGTGACTGTGATTCCTTCAAAGGCTACAGGATGGGAACACGAAAGCATAAAATGGACTGTTGATATGAAGTTATGGTAATTTTGGTGTTTCATTGTGCATGGGAAGACGGGCAAAAGAAAACCATGAGAAAGGATCTGACACAAAAACGAAGGTTGTTTATTTGAATTCTTTTTTTACATAAAATATGGTGAAAATACAGACAGCTCAGATATGTATATAGAAAAGTAAGTGAAGATCAGATTGTAGATATGTTAACATTAGTGTGATTAATGAATTAAAATATTGAATCTTAGGTTATGGACAATATAAAAAAACTTAAAAAGAAAATTGAATGATGTGCGGTCTGTGGTATAATTAGAAAGGATAACCACCAGCACTGGGGAGGAAAGCAGGAACAAACTATAGGAAATTCTTTTGAGAATGTTGGAATAGTTAAGATCTGTCCTAGCTTGCTTTTTTATCCAGATTAAGCTTCTCTTTGATTTGCTTCTGACTGTTTCTCTAGGGGCCAATCAATGATCTTTTATGTACCTTTTACAATTTATACAAGAATTAGATGCCTATGTCATGTCAAACATAGTGATAAACCTAGCATGACATATGCTAATTAAATACTTATCAGAATTTCATGGGAAAACTTATCAAGTGTCACTTACTTTCAGCTTGAATAGAGTATTTTACAAATTGCTCTAGGAAGTTTGAATAAGACCTGATACATTTCCTATGACTCCTGGACACCTAAGTATTTGTGTTTATGTCTTTGAGAAATACTATTACAAATAGAGCTGCTTTCTGACAAATGGCATTACAAATATTTGCATTGTATACACAGAGCTTTATGATGCAACCTCTCAAATTTGAGTAAATGAGTAAATGCAGTCTTAGATATACTTGCTTTATTTGCATTCAAGAATTATTAATGAAAATGAAAAGCTCCTGTAAGGCAAAAGACACTGTCATTCAAACAAAACAGCAGCCTACAGACTGGGAGAAAATCTTCACCAACCCCACATCTGACAGAGGGCTAATATTCAAAATTTACAAAGAACTCAAGAAATTAAATGCCAAGAAACCAAATAATCCAATCAAAAAATGGGGACAGAGCTAAACAGAGAATTCACAAAGGAGGAATTTCTAATGACTGAGAGACACTTGAAGAAATGCTCAGCAGCCTTAATCATCAGAGAAATGCAACTCAAGATGACTCTGAGATTCCATCTCACACCTGTCAGAATGGCTAAGATCAAAAGCTCAAATGACAGCACATGCTGGTAAGGGTGTGGAGAAAGGGGAATCCTCCTCCATTGCTGGTGGGAGTGCAGGCTTGTGCAACCACTATGGAGGTCAGTATGGCGATATCTTAGAAAACTTGGAATAGCTTTGCCTCGGGACCCAGCCATACCACTCACTTCTGGGTATACATCCAAATGGTTCCTCACCAAATCAAAAGGAAGTTTACTCATCTATGTTTATAGCAGCCTTAGTTGTAATTTACTCATCTATGTTCATAGCAGCCTTATTTGTAATAGCTAGAAACTGGAAACAACCCAGTTGTCCCTCAACCGAAGAATGGATTAAAAAACTATGGTACATCTACACAATGGAATACTACTCAGTCATCAGAAACAACGAAATCATGCAATTTGCAGCCAAATGGATGGATCTAAAGAAGCTCATCCTGAGTGAGCTAACCTAGACTTAGAAGGATGCACATGGCATCTATTCACTTATAGTTGGATTTTAGCCATATAGTACAGGATAACTATACTACAGCCAATGCACCAAAGGAAACAGGAATATAGACTTTCTTACCTGTCAATGAGACACTTTACCCTAGTGGTGCTGCCTTGTAGGCCCCCAGTGTATGAGGAGGCTCTTGGCCCTCATATGACTGCTGAACTGGGGCAGGGGACTGATATGTAGGGACACTCCACTCTGGAAGAGTGGGATGGAAGGGATTGGGAGAGAGGGTGGGAGGGCGGGACTAGGAGGAGTGGAAAGAAGACACTATGATAGAGATGTTACCTGAAGTAATAAATAAATAATTTTTAAAAAAAAATAAGAATTATTAATGAAATTGAATCTTAATTGAATCACTCTCAATTCCTCATCAATTCAATACTTTAAAATTAATTAAGTAATTTGAATTGAATTAACTTATTCCCTTCCACCATGGTTAAGAGTGAATGATTTCAAATGATGCCAATATTTGTTCACAGAGAATACATTTCTTTAAGTGTTTCCCCTTTCATCTCTCTTTTTATGTATTCTCTCCTTTCCTGAACTAACTGCTTTTTTCTTTTTGGCAGTATCAATCTCCATTCCCAAGTAATATCACCTTTCTTCTAACCCATGTATTCAAGTCTTTGGCAACTAAGTCAATGTTTATCTCAGCAAAGCTCTCTGGTCCTTTCCAAAAATAAAGTGAAGATCCATGCAGCTTTTATTGTTTGCCCCTACCCCCTCTCCTTTGACTCAGCATTTTCTATCTCCAGATTTGGGGACAATCTTCCAGTGACACTTTGTGAAAGCCTTTTCTGGTGCCAACTTTTTATTCCTATGTCTCATAGTGCCTTTCTCAGGCTGAGGAACTTTTGATTTGTGTGTTTGTGTATGAACACGTGTGTGTGTGTGTGTTTGTGTGTGTGTGAGAGAGAGAGAGAGAATGTATGTGTGTATATATGTGTATGATGTATGTATGATGATATGTGTATAATGTATGTGTATGTATTTGTATGTATTTTAGTATGTGTAATATGTGTATTGAATCTGTGTATTTGTGTGTGTGTGAAATATGTGTGTATATGCCTCTGTGTGATGTGCGTGTGTGTATTTTGTATGTATTTGTATGTGTCTGAGTATGTGTGTGTGTATGTATGTGTATTTGAGTGTGTATATATTATGTATGGGTGTTTGAAGGTGTTTTTGAATGTGTATTTATATGTGATGTGCTTCCCTTTACCTCTCTCTTTTCTTTGTTCTTTCTTACCCATACTTATCAACTCTGATTTTTCTCCTTTGGGAAATTTGATAATACAGAAAAAAAATCCCCCAAAAACAGATATAGTGGTTATGTATGGAATCTAATACAAGAGATATGCAGGCATGAATATTGACATTTATTTGGAGCTAACTGTGTTATATAATGAGTTTGAAGTAAGTGCCAGGATTTCAGAGTAATACACTTATAATAAGAAACAATTATAAAAAAAAACAAGCAAAACTGTTACCTCATACATATTCCAAAATTATACATGATTAACAACTAAGTTATCCATTAGCAACTCTACATGGCTTTATGTGCAACAATGTCTAGAGTGTGATTTATCAATTTTTTATTTTTTAATGCTTTTCTGGCTTTGAGAATTGTAACTTAGACTAAGGTAATAGCTTTTTTATCTTTTTATACTTATGTTTACATATAGTTAAAACTTCTTCATCTCAACATTCCTTTTCTTATCTGTTTTGTCTCTTCTCTATTTTCTCCTATTCCTCAAATCTTTCTTCTCTTATTTCTCTTATCATATCTGTCTTTTTGGTTTCAACATATATGATGCTTTAACACTGTTAAAATAATTTGTTGTTCTTGGTGCTGATCATGTACATACAGATAGACAAGACACAATTTCTATCTGGCTTCATAATTTCAAGGCCAGGGTCATGTTATATTTCATGTTTTCTTTCTTTTTTTGTTGCCTGTGGAATATGATATGTAATAAATTTCTATTTGAGATGCAAATGTCTAATGACTAAAATTTAACTTCACTCTTTCATAATCACAATGTATCCACAGACTTGAAAACCCCACACAATAATTCCAGGGAAAAAACACCAATGGACATTTTTTAAATTAATTTATTTTTTCAAGTTACATCTCTATCAAAGTCTCCTTCCTTTTCCCCTCCAGGACCCATTCTCCCTTATCCTTTTCTCCTACCTCACCTTCTCCTCAGATGAAGGGAGTCCCCACATATCAAACTCCCTCAGTACATCAGTCACATGAGGGATAAGAGCTTCCTCTTGTACTAGGGTTTGATATGGCCTCCCAGCAAGGGTAAGGTATTCCACTAACAAGCAATAAGATCCATGACTGCACTCCATGCTGGGTGGAGATTTTTTTTATTGGATACTTATGCTAATGTCCTGTGATTTTGGGTCTGTGGGTTGTAGGATGGTTGTCCTGTGCTATATGGTTAATATTCACTGAAGGCACAACATACCCAAATTTATAGGACACAAAGAAGGTAGAGCTAAGAAGAAAGTTCATAGCACTAACTGCCTTCAAAAAGAAATTGGAGAGTTTACATACTAGTGACCTAAAAACTCATCTGAAAGATCTAGAACAAAAAGAAGCAAATACACCCAAGAAGATTAGTCAGTCACCCAGAAGTAATCAAACTCAGGGCTGAAATCAATATATTAGAAACAAAGAGAGTAATAGAAAGAATCAATGAAACCAAAAGCTGGTTCCTTGAAATAATCAACAAAATAGACAAACCCTTAGCCAAACTAACCAAAAGGCAGAGGGAAAATATCCAATTCAGCAAAATCAAACATAAAAAGGAGGAAATAACTATGGACAACTGATTAAATCTAAAAATCATTAGGTCTTAGTTCAAAACCTGTATTCCACAAAACTGGAAAAACCTAAGTGAAATGGACAATTTTCTTGATAGATTCCCCATACCAAGGTTGAATCAAGTTCAGGTAAACAAAATAAACAGTCCTATAACCCCTAAGGAAATAGAATCAATCATTAAAAGTATACCAACCAAAAAAGCCCAGGGCCAGACGGCTTCAGCGCAGAATTCTACCAGACCTTCAAAGAAGAGCTAACACCAATACTCTTCAAACTCTTCCACAAAATAGAAATAGAAGGAACTCTGCAAAACTGAATCTATGAGGCCACAGTCACCCTGATACCTAAACCACACAAAGACCCAAACAAAGAAAGAGAATTTCAGACCAGTTTCCCTTAAGAACTTGGATGTAAAGCTACTCAATAAAATACTTACAAACTGAATCCAAGAAAACATCAAAAGTATCATACACCATGATCAAATAGGCTTCATCCCAGGGATGCAGAGGTGGTTCAAAATACAAAAATCCATCAGCATAATCCACTACATAAACAATCTGAAAGGAAAAAAAAAACATTAATCATATCATTGGACGCTGAAAAACCATTTGACAAAATCCAACACCCCTTCATGTTAAAGTCTTGGAGATATCAGGCATACAAGGATCATACCTAAACATAATAAAGTCAATATAGAACAAACCGATAGCCAACATCAAACTAAATGGAGAGAAACTTAAAGTGTTTCCACTAAAATCCAGGACAAGGCAAGGCAGCCCTGTCTCTCCATATCTCTTCAACATGGGACTTGAGATTCTAGCTAGAGCAATAAGACAATTTAAGGAGATCAGGGGGTTACAACTTGCAAAGAAATAAGTCAAGGTATCTCTATTTGCAAATGATATAACAGTATACATAAATGACCCCAAACATTCAACCGAAGAACTCCTACAGCTGGTAAACTCAGCAAGGTGACTAGATACAAAATAATTCTAAAAAAATCAGTGGCCCTTCTTTACACAAAAGGTAAATGAGGTGAGAAAGAAATTAAGGAAACAACACTCTTCACAATAGCCACAAATAATATAAAATACCTGGGGTAACTCTAACCAAGCAAGTGAAAGACCTGTCTGACAAGAACTTCAAGTCCCTGAAGAAATAAATTGAAGAAGATATCAGAAGGTGGAAAGATTTCCCATGCTAATGGACATTTGTTTAAATCCCTAACTTTCATTCCACTTTATTTTTTTTCTTTGTATTATAGAAAATGCCTATGTTTTTAAAAATATTCCAAAATAATAATTTTCTTTTGGGAATAAATATTAATTAAATTCTGTAACAGTAAGTTCAAATAACTGCAACAAAACTTTATTATTGAAAAATGAAATAAAATGCTAAATTTTCATCATTTGATTTTCTCTGATTTGCAATGGAGACCTGTCCATTTGTGAGTGATATTGTCTGTTCTGTTTGTATACATCCTACAGGTAGTTAAGATTTGGCTGCTCTGAAATGATTTGAAATGCTAATTATTATCATAAAATAATTCATATAAATTCTTATGATGAAGATGTACAGGAAAATACCATATGAATTAATGTTTTTGAATGATAATAAATACTGCCAACTTTAAACAAAATGGCTTTATAGTGATTAGAAAGAAATATATTAGAATTTAACATCTAGGTTTCTATCAGTCTCTGCTATCCTCTTTTAAAGACCTGGAATGGGACAAGAACTGCACATGAAGGTCAACAGAACCAACTAACCTGGGCCCTGAGAGGCTTACAGAGACTGAAACACCAACCAACCAAACAAACAAACAAAGAAAACAACAACAACAAAAAATAAAGGAAAAACAAAACAAAAAGAGCTTAGACTAAACATGGACCCCCTTTACATATATAGATGATCGGAAACTGTGTCTTCATACAGATCTCAAATGGCGATGGGGCAGTCTCAGTAGTGAACGCTGTTGCCTGTTAGTGGGGCACCTTATCCTAGCTGGGCTGTCATGTAGGGCCCCAGAGCTCTCAGCCCTCATGTGACTGATGAACTGAGGGGCAGGTGGATATGAGGGAGCTCCCTTCACCAGAAGAAAAGGGTAGGAGGGAGAGGGGGAAGAGGGTGGAAGGGTGTAATTGGGAGAGGAGCAGGGAAGGGGCTGTGATCAGAATGCAACTTGAATAAAATTAATGTTGAAAAAAAAGATGGTTTAGTCTCCCATTATCAAAAGGATGTAAAGGTATGGAAAGTCCTGTATAAAAATATCCTTGAATGTTGACAATTTACTTTGTGTTCTGAAAACTGTAAACAATGCTGTTAGTCAAGTATATTTATTACCTAACATGAGTTTTTTAGAAGATAAAATATTTCAACTTTTGTTTAGTAATTGATAGATACATGATTGAAACTTAATGTTTACAGCTATAAAACAATGGGAATGACACTGTTCTGGGATTTCCTTTTAATCTTATTAGACTTACTGAATTGTTGCTACTGTATGTATTAGTAATCATCACATACAGAATTGCTTGAATCCTAAGACTGTACACCACAGCTAGTCAATGCCACCAAAACCAATGTAACCATGGACAAAGAATAGTTTCTCTGACCTTGATAAGCATCACTTTGTTATTATAGAACATTGAGGGAAGAATTTTTATACTATTAGAGTTTGTGCTTTCCTTCATCCTACATGATTCCTGCTTCAAAGTGAATATCATACATATATAAAATGAAGGAAAAAAACTACTTAGGATGAACAGGTTCATCTTTAGAGACTGAGTATGCATATTGAGAAATCAGTCAGGTGAGACTTGGGCTATACTTTGTAGCTTTAAATCGAATACAGTTCTGGGAACATAGAAGTTGGACTTCAACACAATACTAACTCTTTTATATGAACCTGGCAATTTAATGATCATAGAGATACTTGAGTCACATAAGTTTGTTTAATTCTTCAAGATTATTTTCTCAGTTGTTTTTTGTCATTAATGCATATTGATTACAAATATTGATGTAATTAAATATAATATTTTAAAATATTTATTTATTAATTCAAATTGCATCTTTATCAGAGCCCCCCTCCTCCAGGTCTCACCCTCTTGCCTTCTTCCCCCTTTCCCTTCTATCCTTCTATTCAGAAGAGTGGGCCCCCACATATCAACTCCCCTGAGTTCATCAGACACATTAGGGCTATGAACTTCTTATTCTGGGGCCTGAAATGACAGTAAATATAATATTTTAAAAAGCAGACAAATAGAGTTATCTCAAATTAACAAATTTTGGTTCAGAAAAAGATCCTCAACAGAATGAAGTGACAACTTATACAACAGTAGAAATACCTACTAATTATTTATGTCATGGGTGAATAATATCCAGAGTATATAATAAATAGAGTTTCCAGTGGGAGATGGTTGAATTGGTGGTAAGCCTTTCTTTTGGCAAGAAAAACACCTTGCTTCAACTGTAGACAGACTGCTGTCCAAAAAGGACAAAACTTGGAAGCAGGTAAGTCAACAACCTAGCTTTGCCAAGACAGGGTAGGTAAGTCCTTCATAATTCCTGCTCTACAATCAATGTCTGTCAGAGAAATGGGGCCAAACGGCTGAAGATTGATACTGTAATGTATGGAGAGAGAATGGGAACTGTCCAGGTAGCCACTGGTATGTTATTTCTTAGTTTTGGAAGCTGCGGGCCCTGCACTTCCTATATAATCAGATATATTTATCCCTCTCAGGTCTCTGAGGTGGTTGAAGAATAGATAGCTAGAGTCTCATAGTTAAATTTTGAGCTGTTTAGGAATCAAGAGGGTGTTCTGGATCTAAGAAGATATTTTTAAAATTGTGATGCAAGTTAGTATGAAAGTTGAGTTAGATATAGAACTTTAAACTCATGGAGATGATTAGACAGCAGAATGTTAAGTCAGGCGCCAAATATATATGGACTGGACATTGGGAATGTATGCTAAGCCAACTCTCATAATTGTGGCCTAATTATTTCTGTTGTTTTGTATTGTATTTATTGTTATAAGAGAAAGAACCATTTGTTAGACTGAAAGGGGGAGCTGTTGGGGGGAAAAATAAATACCTTAAACTAAAAAAAAAAAAAAAAGGTGGGGGATGGGGGCTGAGGGGGAGGGGGATGGAAGGGTGGGACTGGAGGGGGGAGTAGGGAGGGGATTGTGATTGAGATGTAACTTGAAGAAATAAAAAATAAATTATTAAAAAAGGAAAAAATATATATTTAAAATCTAAAGTTTCAATTTTATATAAGAATTTATCCTGTTTTGTTAGAGCAATGCTGTTTACAACCATGTAACCATATTGCATTTTATTTTTAGTCTAAGTTTATCTTAGAATAAAGCAGGCTTAGCATAATCTCTTGTATAATGAAATGGACAGCATAGTGTCATTTGTGTTGTTGTACTTTTTATTTGTTTGTTTGTTGTTTTTTATCTTTCAAGACAGAGTTTCTCTGTGTAATAGAGCACTTGCTGTCCTGGATTAACTCTGTAGACCAGGTTGCCCTTGAAATCACAGAAATCCATCTGCCTCTGTCTCCTGAGTGCTGAGATTAAAGTCATGTGCCACCACACACAGCTGTGTTGTTGTACTTTTATTTTAACCTTTTTCTAGAATATTGTGTTAACTTCTTTTCTCAGCATAGTTACTTTCTCACATATAGTTTCTTTCTCACCATAGTTATCAAATAAGGCAACTTGAGGGAAAGAGGATGCATCTTGAGTCAGCTAAAGAGAAATCAGTACCGAGTTAGTAGGTGGTATGTACTTGAGAAGGACTTTATAGCAATGGCTCTACTTGATGGAGGTCATTCCTCACCTCGTTTCTGACAGAACAGTATTTGCGAAGAGCCAAAGGCAAGTCGTAGTCAGAATACTACTGCACTGATTTTCTTTCGCCAGCCAGGCCACAGCTTCTACCTTTCATCACTTCCCAATGATACTCTCGGACCACAAATCCAATGTAACAGGATTAATGCGTTCATTTTGTGAAACTATTTGATCCAGTTGGCACAGGAAACGCATCATGTCACAATACATACCACAGGGCTGCGTCCTAATCAATCTGTTCTCCATCCGTCAATTCAGTCAGATTGGCAATAGCTATCAACCATTATAAATATATACTGTAGGTCCCTTTCCATCATTTCTGTGTTAGTTTCTATAGTGTTCAATTGTTCATATTGGTGTCTTCAGGTTACAATGGCAGTAACAACACTACCTCTCTGTAATGCTTAGAGTTCCAAGAACAATTGAGATATCGTTAGACATACTCCTTCTTTTACTATTCCCATCCAACAAAACATATGGGTAATATTTTCAGTCTCATTCTTCAGATTTGTTTATGCTCTCTTAGAAAATTTAGATACAGATTTTAAATAATTTTGTAATTGATCAGTGTCCTTTCATTCTTGCAATAACAAGGTTCCTTGAGAAAAGTTTGATCCCATTATTGACCATGGTAAATAGAGTTGAAGGTGCCAGCTTATGAATCGGGCTCTGTACTCTTTGAACATATAGGGATGACTTTATCAAAAGTGGGAAAACTGATGCAAAGTGGTAAAGAAAGGCAACAGAAATGGTGGTGCCATTCTGGAACACCTGTGTCCCTCAGCCCATATACAGAGTATGTTATTTAATGTTCTCATCAATTTTGTGAGAACTAGGCAACCTGATCTACATTCTCACAGCTGTGAGAAAGTTATCCAAAGTAGGCAGATCTTATGGAAGTTATCTCCACATAATAGAAAAAGTTTGGGACTTCCATCATAGGCTTTGTATATATTCCTTGTCCTATTTCTGTTACTTCATGCTATTTATTTATTTTTCTTTCTTTGACAATTCCATACACTTACATTATGAATTTTAGTCATTTTCAACCTAATTTTCAGCCATTTCAGTCCTATTACTCTCTCTCACCCCCTCTCTCTACATAACTCAAACTTTCTTCGTCTTAAGACTTTTTCTGTATATGTGACCTATGGAGCTTAGTTTGGTTGGTAAGTGAATGAATGGGGAAGTCTGGAGGCTGGACAATTAATCAGAGGTAATTCCATTGCAGAAAATGTACCCTCCCTTCCTGAAATCATTGACGGTCAATAGCCTCTTAGGAAAGAGTGAAGCCTCTTTAGGAAGCTCTTGATCCATAATGAAGGCATAGTCTTGGAACTACAGATGCAGAGATGCCATGGGTGCAGTGGCCATGCCATGTCCAGAAAACAGTGCTTCCCAATGCTCGTGTCCAGCCTCCAGCTCTTTCTGTTCTTTCCATCCCTTCTTCTATTTTCTCTGATCCTCAAATGGGAGATTCTGATGTTCCACTTAAGGCCTTTCCCCCCACAGGCATTTATTCCTGCTGCTTTGGCTAGCTATGTGAGTGCATTAAACTGTCCCCACTGCAGTCATACGTTTCTCTCAAGAAGACTGTGGCCAGCGCTAATCTATGACTATAAACATATCTTCAGGAAAACACACATAGCTTCCTGGTGTTTCTACAACTGTTTTAGACTGGTCTTGAAGTCACAGATATCCGCCTGCCTCTACCTCTTGAGTGCTGGGATTACAAGCGTGTGCAGCTGTACCAGGCCAATATTTAGACTCTCAAAAGAAAATAGTTTTAGTTTTATATTGAATAGCACTCTCTTGACAATAAACACATGGAAATGTTTAGATGTCTAGTTGATGCAGTTCAAAAGTGACCTTGGCATTCAGATTTCCTTATCTTGTGCATATTTGATTATCTGATAATCAAATGATAATTAGATAACTATGAACAATATCAACAATGCAAAGTGTTGGTACATTTTCTTTTTATAAATGGAGAGTAATATGATCCCATTGCTCTTTCTAGAGATATCTCTTGTTAAAGGAAAGGAAGCAAAGGAAGCATGTCATTGAGTGCCACTTTATGTTTCTGTTCTGGGGGCTCTAAGTGTAAAAAAATCAACATCATTATAGATTTTTACAGAGACTTTAATTGAAAAAAAAATCCAATAAGGATTTTATTCTTAAAAGTAAAATAGATTTGGAGAAAGCAATATCATCTTCCTAGCTAAAAGATACACACTGTCCATCACATAAACATGGCATAACGCAAGAGCTATTTTAAAATATTGGGCTATTTTAAATGGCAGAGTAATTTCAGTTATTAATAAGGATATTAGCTATTACTACATTTTTTATTCTACAATAAGGGCTTTTTTTTTTCTTTTGCACCTCATGTCTTGATAATTTTTGTTCTGTCTGACCTCCTGTCTCTTCCTTTCTGATGGTATCCTGATTTTATTAAGGTATCATGTTTTCTTTTTCAATAGTAAAAACACAACCATTTCCCATTCCAAATGTGGTCATTCTTTGTCTATGATTGGTTGTGCATGTCAGATAATATGATTAGGGCTCAGGTATTCTCAATAGAGAATCTTTTGGACTTCACCTGGGAAAATTTTCTTTGAAGGAAAAATAAAGCCTGTGGAATGATTATATTGCCATCTTTAGATTTTATTATAAATAGATGAGTTTTTGCATCCAGCTTGGTAATGTGAGGTATGTCCAGCAGAACACAAAGAAGATATGGTACAAATTTAGATACTAGACAATGACTTACCCAGTCTGAACTATGCTTTTCAAACCTTTTGATGCTAAGACAACTCTTCCTGTCTCCAAAATATTATTATTTAATTTGATAATGTTTCTTATTTATTCTCATCTCCATGCTCTCTCAAGTATCTTTGTTTATGCTTTAAAATGTGTTGAGAAAAAATACCAAGACTTTAAATGTGTGATATTGGTCACAATATTTAGAGTTTTAGACAATCATCATCATCATTGTCTTCAATAATTTATTAAGTCATATGAGAGTCACTAAGATTCTCTTTACTTTTCTTTAAATATTTTAATCATAGGATCTAAACATACACTTGTAGATTGCTCATACCTTCAAGCCTTTGTAATACATCCATACCACCAACACCCTTTGAGTTTTGCACTTTTAGCAGTTTCCTCTAGGTTCCTAATCACTGACATTCAGTAAATATCCTATGGGAAGCTTTTATTTCAAGGACCTTTATATTTAATGAGTATGTTTACTTCTGTAAATGTACACTTAGCTACTGTTCTTCCGTTTTCTCAAACATTAAAAATAATTTCATTTATGATTTTATATATAGACATGAAAACATGATTGCTCATGAGACAGAGGCCAGAGGTGTTTGGAACCCCTGTATCTTGACTTACCCAGTCTGAACTAAACCACCTGGTTTAGTTATGCCTTATATGGGTGCTGAGACTCAAATGCAAGTGTTTTAAAGGAGAAATCCGTGCTCTTAACTGCTGAGCCATTTCTGCAGCCTTTATTCTCCACTTACAGAAATATTCCAGTGTGACATTTTTGTCATTGAAAATTGAGACAGATTAGATAAAATGATAAGACTTCAGAAGTCTCTGTTGTTGAATGCTTAGCTAGCTTCCTTGCTTATCTATGCTATGCTGTTGTCCTCATAATGATGGTGGCCAAAGACAATGGTTTTCTTTGACTGAGTCACAACATGAAACAATGCTATCGCTGAAGACATATATATTTATATATAATATTTTTTTTTCTGTGAAACAGGAATAGGCTTACTCAGAAACAAAGGATTTTCTTGAAGACCTTTCTAAACTAGAGCTGAGAGGATGGGTTTGCTTCCTAATCTGAATTTCTCGAGTTTCACAAACACAGAATTCTGTTAGGCTACCACGCTGATGCAGCAATGTTTAGATATCATTCCAATCAAAAACTGTGTTCCATTACCCTAGGGTTTGTGTCAAGCTGTGGATTAGGTTTAAAAAAATCAGCAAAAGCTCCTGGTGGTTGAAAGATTCTAAGTATTTTGCTACATTACTGCATTGTAGGCATGAGCACGTTCCTCTAGCATTTTAGAGTTTCACAATGCTACAATTAATTAATTGAGTCAATCTAGCTGAAACACTAGTCTGAGTTACTGTCTGCACATTTAATAAATCCTTTGAATTCCCTTGATCTGGCTTGTTTCCTATCCTCCCTGTCCTCTGCAGCACAACTTTCCCAAACCCATAAAACTTTGATTAATGGAAGAAGAAATTAAACTTGAGATACCTGAGTTTGTTTCTCTCCCAGGCTTCTTTGACCTCTGGGTCATTTTCTAATGTGCCTCAGCCATTTTCTCTAAGAAAACAATAAATGAGAAACAAACTGTAATTTTAAACCATGACTGTCCTTGCTTTTAACAAATCTTACAGCTATAAATGCACACATATAACTTTACATTCAAACAGTGTGTGTTTCCTTCCTGGAAGTAGACTTTGCTTATTTATACTTCTTCCTTTTTTCCTTATGGCACTAACTCACCATATGCATGTATGCAAGTTGGCAGAAAAAAGAAGTGAGGCAAAAAATGAAACAGAACTCCTCATATTATCAATCACAATGGACATCCTTTCCCCTGTAATGTTAAAGTAGCATGTTATGGGTTCTTGCACTAGTGGGAAACCTACTCACTGATTGTCAAAGTCTATTTCCATTAATGAAGACCAGTCATCTCAATTGACTTCATAATCTCCTCCCTAGATTTAACTGTGACTAGAAGTCTAAGTTTGAGGTTCTCCTAGTATACATAGAATTTTGCTTCTGGCCCTGCCATAAAAGTCTTGAATTTCTCTCTCTATTTCTCTCCTTCTCGGGAGTGTTTCTGTATTTCTCAGTAAATACAGAAAAGAAGGAGCAATACTGGTAGGAACCTGTGTTTGCCTCTTCACTGCAGTAGGGCTCATTGCTCCCCAGCTTTGTGGAAAGCAGCTCTTGGTGACCATGCTCTCAAATGTGCTGCTGGAGTAAGTTGCCATGCTGATCCAATTGATTCACAGGTGACCTAAGTAATTCCCTGGAGACAGGAACTTGGCATGAAGAAGAGTGACAGGTTCCTAGAAGGCTGCTAGGGAAAGAGGGTTGCATCCCCTGCTGAAAACGCTGTGGTTGGGGGAAGGAAACCTTGTGCAGGTTTGTTTAAGTTTCCCTTTACTTTGTATTCCAGAATAGGCTGGGAGAATAGGGAGACCCTTGTTTCGTCCTTTGGCCAAGTTAAATGACACATGAATATCTAATTTTTTTTTTTTAATGCAGTGATGTGTGCATCAAGATGTCTTTGGGATAGTGAGGAACTTTGATCATTACACAGTATCTCTGGAAAACTATGAGAATATCTATAGTTGTTCACAAGAACTTGATTTACCCTCTCCTCTGGAAAATGCTAAAATGGGAAGTGCAGAGATATCATTGCTGGAAAGTGTAAGCTGGGCAGATGCGATTGTACCTCCTAAAAGTTTTAATTGCTTATGGATAAAATTAAACATTTGCTTTTGAATGTGACAGAAGGGAGGGTTTACACTTTAGCAGTTAAAAGATACATAGAAAATGTCATAATTACAATACCTTTAACTAATACTGGAGCTGGCATGGGCCCTGTGCAGCGATGGAACTGTAAAGCTTTATGTACTACCCTGCAGGAGAGTCTAAGAATGGGAGTTATGGGTAGAACTCTTGTCTTCTCTGTCCTCTTTGTAGTTTAACACTGAGCTCAAGATATTGTTCTCTGAGATTCAACACCTAAAGAATGTATTTTTTACATTGTTCAAAGCTGACCTCTGCTTTCAGAAAATTTATCTGTACTTTTTCATCTGTTTAGAAACATACATTTTTGGTTAAGAGACTGAAGACAATTTCTCTTTGTCTTTTTTTTTTTCCTGAGCTAAGGAGGTTGAGATAAAAAAGAATGACTGCTTTAAAAGTCACACATGGCTGTAATTTAAGATTTTTTTCCCTCTCATTGTCCGTAACAGTTGAAAGAAACCTTCAATGAAAGTTTATTAACTAGGCCAATGCCTGGGGCAATAAAGGTTCATTTAGTGCCAGTTTCTTGGCTGTTTTTCTTCTTCTATTTTTCCGTTAAACTCATAGCGTAAGATAATACTTCACAAAATTAAACCTTTGACCTTCTGTAGAGTTAAGTCTCCTTTGATTAGATAAAGTAACAATTTATGGTCCAGCCGAGGTTGCACATGAAATGAATAATGCAGGAGACTCAGTGTGCACTGAGAAGCTATTGCTTTTGAAAAGATGAATGCTATTTAAAGCAGTGGAAGTCCACTTAAGTGTGTTGTCTTTATTCACAATGCACTTCAGCTATATTTCAAAAGGTTTTACTTCTAAAATAAAGTTATATTTAATTTTTTTTTAAATCTTACCAGAAAAATATCTGGTAAATATACTCCAAATGCAAGCTTTGGAAACTCTTACAGGATGGTTGCACATATAATGAGGCCCTATATTTCAGATAGTACAAAGATCACCCTAAGTGGTCCCATTAAATAAATTCACGAGAAAAAGATCACTAATTTCACAGACACACTTCAAGATGAAGAGAAGAATGGAACTTGGTAATAGCATTTTGTGGACCTGTTAAAAAAGCTAAATTAAAAGAATATTTAGCTCTTTTAAGTTAGGAACATAAATAAAATCTAATAATGCTAAGGAGAGTCTCCTTTTTGAAACACCTCATAGGACTTCAGTTTCCTAATATTATGATGTAATAATAATCTGTTTCAATAAAAATACTATCTCTGTCATTTCCTCAAGTCACGTTATAAGTTTGAAAAGATGGTCAGAAAAATGAACATTTCAGATAGCTGTTTATGTTTTAAAATGTATTAGTTTGAAAGTAGTTTGGGGGAAAATGAGAAAATTCTCAAACATGCGTCAATTGGAGCATATCCCCGGAATGTTAGTATAGCACCACAGAAGAGATCCACATGTTTTTGGATCAGATCTGCTGCTTACCTATGTCTTTAGCTCAGTGGGGACAGAGTGGCACGCAGCATACACAGCAGCTCAAGCTTCTTGCAAAGCTGCTGTAATTAGCTGGTTGTTTAAGTTACTAACTGACATGCAGAAGTTGAATACCTAAGAAAGTGATTTAGTTTTAGTTTGGTTCTTTTTAAATTACCTTAAATTATTTAAAGGGAATAAATCTACTGCCGTGATTTGGTTTCTTTTAATAGAATCACATATCACAAAACAAATTAGGTCAAGAGAAGCCATTGGATCAGTACTGAATTGGATGCTGTTCACAAAGTGAAAACATGTTAGAAAAGTTCAGGATTTGCTGTCACTGCTATTCTGCAAACAAATAAAAGGTACTAGCAAGCAACAAACAATTCAAAATCCCCAAAGTCACATTTATATTCCTATCAGAAGTAAATACCTTTTGCTATTGAAATATTTTATATCAAAAAGGGAGATGTGAATAATAGAGCACCCATCTGCTCACTTTCTGGGTGAGCTCTGCTGAATATGGTAATCAGATTTTATAAAAGTACATTTTTATTCTTGAAAAGCAACAATGTCATATCATGTTCAAGCTAAATTTGCCCATGACACATTCAAGGCATTAGGTAACTTCGCAGTGATTACAAAGTTGTGCCAAGACAAAGACTTCATCAGCCTCAGCCTGACACCTCTCTCAGACTGTGGACCACATTCATTTTTCTTTTGAACATTCCCTATCACTCAGAAAGGACAGGGTTTGTTCCTTCGAAATTCACCTGAATTGCTTTTCCCCAAGGTTCAACTGTTGAGACTACTTTTCTAATCACTACTACCGTTCAGCTCCTCTTTGTAAACAAATGAGGAAACTCTCCACCTCATAGGCTCATTGTGTACCTCAAGAAATGCCGACATACCTGGGAGAACATAAAGACTAAGAACCACAGAATGTATCATCTTGATTGCTGGCCCCTCTGTACTTGCTGCCTGTTACTCAGTGGTGGGAGATATAAATGTGCCCAATTCATCCTGACCCTGAAGTGAATTTTTTGAGAAAGACAAAAAACAATGTCCATAAATAGTGACATTATGTGTCTCCAGGAATATATACTCCTATGGGTCTTTTCTATGAAAATATTTTTGTTACAGTATCAAAAAATTATGTCCCTATTTTTTCACATATTTTGATGTCTTTGCATATTTCTTCTTTAAACAAGTCTTAAATGTAAAAAATGGGTCTCTCCTCTCCTCTTCTCTCCACTCATTTCTTTTTTTTACTTTTCTCACACACACACAAAAAACAAACAAACAAACAAAAAACCCCAGTAATCTATCAGAACTGCAAGGGTGTACATGCATTCTGAGAAAAGCAAAGATGAGAGAGGTGTTTATTGAAGTATCAAAGGATATGAGACAAAATAGAACATTTGAGAAGATTATTTATGTTCAGATGCCATGCCGATGGGATTATACTTTCGTAGAAAAATACATTGATGTCATTTTTGCTTTCCTCATTAGTCTAGCCCAGATCAGCAATATATTATCTAGTTGCTTCTTTGAAAACATCTTTTTAGAATATCACACACTGTCAGTCATACTAATGCTAGCTAAAACCACCTGCCTAGGCTCAATTACTATGTCATTTTCCTTGATGGCTATAAATGGAAAAAGAAATCTGGACCCTAGAATGACACAAGTGAAGCCAATGCCTTGCTCATTTAAAAAAATAGGGAATTAAGATGTGGTATATTATACTTCAGTGAAAATTCGAGTCGTATTTTGATTATTTCACTTAGTGAGCATAGAGAGAAATAGTTCAATATTAAAGCTATGCAGAACACAGTATCCATTTTGCTGGGCACTAGATTTAGGATTCAGGCAATATTACGAATGTTGCCTTTCATCAATACCATGTGTAAAAGAGGTTTGCACCCAATTGAAGGTGTGTTGTGAATTTTATGAAACTGTCATTGAAAATTTGATCAGATTTCTCTGCTAGCTCACACATATTTGCATTTATCTGTCAACTCTTGACTCTCCATGCAATCCACAAGCTGTAAAGCAAAGCCTCTTATTTCAAACACTGTGGCTTACTGGATTCTCTTCTATTTTCTTTATCTTTACCTTCAGTGGCTTCACGGTAGAAATGTGACCTAGAAGAAGTGGATTTCCTCTGTTATTTTTTTAATTGTGTAGTGCTATAGAAAAGGATGTTCTAGGTCTAAGATGTTTTTAAGTTGGTAATGCAAGTTAGGATGAAAAATGAGTTGGGTATAGAACTTTAAACACATCAAGATAGATAGATAATAGAATATCCTCATCAGTTGCCAAATATGTATGGACTGGACATTGGGAATGTATGTTGTACCTTATAATTTCCATAATTGTGGCCTAATTATTAAAAAAAAGAATTATGAGTTCTGGGAGAAGGGGAAGAGAGTGGGAGGGTGGGACAGGGAAGGGTGGAGGAGGGGACTGTGATGGAGGTGTAACTTGAAGTAATAAATAAATATTTAAGAAAAAGGAAGAAAAGAGAGAAAAATTACCATCTTTTGCTCCCATTTATCATTGCCAGTAACAAAAATTAGCTTTTTCTAGTACCTGTGTTTTATAATTTGAGTCCCCAAGTGGTGGCATAGAAATGACTTTTTACAGGGAATATTTTTAAAGATGAGTAAAATCTATAAATGGCATGCTGTTTGCCTTTCCACACAGGAACTCATTTCTACTGAAAACCAGATTAAAGCAATTTAACCCTTTCTGTTCATTCTGGTTCATCCCGTTTCTTTGAGTCACTGATCAGAAGGGGAAAATTTTCAAAGACCCCCCTCCCCATTAAAATGGTTCAGTGATTTACTCATCGCCAAATGATACCCCCATGGTGCTCGGCCCTGTGATTTCACTGAGGTTCTAACTTCTTCTTTCAAGATAATATGAATTTTAAACAATCCATAGAAATGTTAATACTGATATTTATTTGATTTATCAGTCATTAATTATAAAATGATAATATTTCTATAAAATATTGTTTTAATGAAAATATAATTGCATCTCTTTCCTACTTCAATTTCCTCACCAAAACCCTTCTGAATCCCTTCTCTCTAATCCATCCCAGCCCCTACTCTGTTTTCTGACTTCCTTAATAACACCCATACAAGAACAATATTAATAGACAGGCCAATTCAGAAGGAGAAAATATTTTTCTTACCATATGTTTATGCAACTTTGTGATGTTTTTTGTTGTTGTTGTTGTTGTCATTGCTAGTCTAAACATTTCTAAAATCTAATTCAATCAATTGAAAAACTGAAAACTGGTATAGAAAATGTTTCCATTAGTGGCCTCGGGGATCAATTTTCCTTTTCTCCACAGAATACAAATGTGCTACAAAGGGCAAAAAAGTCAGTTTAATGGACATTAAGGGACAAGTTCACGCTGAAAATCTTCACTTTAACAAGATGCACATTAAGTTTCTTATTCTAGTAGCTTATAATTTTTTGCAATTGAGATGAGAACAGACATGGTTCAATGACATTTTTAATTTATTTAGAAAGTAGTAAGAAATAAAATAACTGGAGATTAGTATCAGTTTTTGAAAGCTGGTATTTAAATAAGGATAAGAAAAAAGTAGGATAAAAGAAGAAATACTGGTATTTTCATGTTGTTATAGTGAGCCAAGAGTTCTTCTGTGTCTTGGAGTGATTTCAATTGAGTTGTAATTCAAACTCATATGGAGCTTACAATGCACCTTCAACACAGCTTTTCAAAGTCTATAGGAACTGTCAGAAGCAGAAAGATCGCCTCACAGTAATGAGTGTTGAATTGAACTATGCTTTTTGATGTTTTACTTTCTGAATTGAATTGTTAGACAAGATTAATTGCACACAGTGAGAGTTTTAAATGAATGACTATGTAAAGCATTAAGTTCCTCTCTATGCCACTTGGGGAAAACATAGCTGGAAGGTTTAAATGAATAAATGTATTTAATGCACAAAATGCCTGGGCTAATTTTAAAATTCCTTTACGAACAACCTTATTGAAAATAGAAACCCACTTTATTCATCTGTCTTAGTTATATTGCTCTGGTTAAAGTAATTTAATATTCCTGCTTTCTACTAATCTTCTAGTTCAACAGAAGTAAACAATAGCTTTCATAAATTAAAAATACACACTTCTGAACATGCTTATAAGATTAAAAAAAAACAAGGCTGTAAACATTTATGACTGAAGCAAACTAGATTGTTCAGATCCTGCCATGATGCATCGTGTATATCAATATGGCACTGATATCAGTTAGAATGCAAACAAGCCTTTAAATGATGTACCCCTTCATTTCAGCTGGAGAAGCCGCTTCACGCCATCTGCCTATCAGATGGTTAGGAACCAGGACTGCGTATTAATGCCACATGTTCGATTTTCCTTCTTCTTGTAATGGTTAGATTCATATTGCTAATAGCGGTGCATGAGCACTGTCGATGAAATTTCTGTGACGGTGGAGTGATGAGATATTTATAAGCTGCCTGTCTCCCTGAATAATCAGGGGGAAAGAATGCCAGACATAAATAACCTATCAATTCCAGAATATTAATAATAACTACCCTTGAATATAATTTCTTGCATGTTTAAACTTGTTTCTTCTAGGTTTGATTAAGCAGTGCAAACTAATAAATAGTGGAATATTTGAATACTTACCATCTCTTCAACGTAACACAACTTTTCAACCATTAGGCTTCGAAAAAAGCATTTTATTTGGGATTCAATGTAAAAGTAGACAGCATATCAAACATTTGGAAGTCATCTTGATGTCTTTGAAACCAAAGATCAAAGATTGGACTTTTCAAGTTAATGAGCAAACAAACAGATCATAGAAAGGATTTGACAGCAATATGTCTTCTTTATTGATACTTATAATCTACAGTTGTAATCTTCTACTTATAACTAAGGGCACTAACTTATTTGAAATAAATATAATGAGATACTTACTCTTTTTAAAAAGAGTTATCAGGATTGTTTAATGGGATTTGAAAAAAAATTTAAGGGCTATTTAATGAAAGTTAAAAGCAGAAAATAATTGCTCTTTTTGCAAAATAAGATGATGTGTTTAAATAGTAACAATGCCTGCTTCTCCTCCACAAGTTAGAGCCACGTTATTGTATTTGAAATAGCAAAGACTTCATATCAGTTCAGCATACAGAGTTCAGATTCAATGATTATGTGATAAATTTGTTACATGTGGATGGCTGAATCAAAGAGTGTGCCGAGGTAGACAAACTATATTCTAAAACCTTTGACAATGGTTTAGCATGCTTAGTGAATGATATCAAGAAGGGAAATATTTCTTACTATAAAAAAATCATTTGTTCATTCATTTGCACATCTTAAGTTGTCTACCTATTTTGATTATTTTGATTTAATAATTTTGCATTTCAAGTAGTTGGTTTAATTTAGTGTTCCCTCACCTTTGATAGATAATTTGAGTTTATATCTCTCTGGTGATTTTAAAGCATTCACTTTTGAAAGCCATTTCAATGACATTCTATATGGTTAATAATCATAAATTGTAAAACAGATACACTGTGCAAATTTTAGCATAAAATTTTCAGCAAGTATTTATATATAATTTAAAATATTTCTTATAATATACTAAAAAATCTTGTGATCCCACCACACCCTTACCCCATTTTGCAAGATATTGGATTGACTATATCTGAAAAAAATAGTTGATTTGATTGCGAAGAATTTGGAATGAGACAAGGAAGTAGGGGAAGTAAAAGTGTTCATGAATCTGAGGCAGAACAGAACTAGGGTCTGTGTAAAGACCACTATAGAGGGGGTTAAGGAGAGTGAGAGATATTAAAGGTTACTGGTTTTTCCACCAGAGAATAATTCCTTGCTTCATTAAAAAAAAGTGTCAAGTGTCATGGTTTGAATTCTTGATGTTCTATGAATCATTTATTTCCCCCTCTTTTGTTTTAAAAGGAAGTTAATTAGTGAACAACATACACAATACAACCTGCATCTAAGTCTACAAAGAGATTAAAACTATGCTTTCACTAGAGGCAGTAAGGTTCAAGGGATTTGAGAATTACCTTGGAGATTTGAAAGGAAAGGATCACTGAAAACCAACGGGAACTATAATAAATATAATGGAGGACTGCCAAATGGCTTGTGATCCTCTCAAACCTTAGGTACAAAGTGCCTATGGAGATTCATGTTTTGCATTAAACTACAGAGATTTATTATCCACTGTGTATTCACATATAATCTAACACAAATACATAGTGTTTGTGTACTTTTATGAACACTTTCAGAATTACTGCTGTAATTTTCTTGGGCCTGTCCATGTGATCCTGTTTGAAAATTATTTTAGCATTCAGTGACAGGTTATAGCAAACCCCATGATAACATTTGTTGTGAGTATACCAAGAAAATATCTACATTCTGTTGATAGTATGACCTAGGGATGTAGCCTTAACCCCCTCATCCTTTAAGCCACATCTTTTTCTCTCATGAAAAAAAAAAGACATCAAAGGGTTGTGTTGCTCTTGCCAGATCACACATGTGACAATATGGTAAGATGGCTTATGTGGTAGGAAAATTATAGTATGCCAGTGCAGAGCCTCAGACTCTATCATATACCTCCTGAGTCAGAATTGTTGATGGATATGACACAGCTATGTGCTTCGTTTAAAATTTCCTAACTGGTTCCGACACATTCGTGCAAAGCAAATTCCTGTCCAACTGGGTTGAGCCTTCCCTACAGTGTGGGACCAACATGTTCAAAGACCTAGGTGAAAGAAAGTGATGTAGTCCACTTGGGTAACTGAAATTGGGTTAGTTTTCTGGGGCACAGAAGTTAATCTGGTATTGGGGATGTTTCTACATGAATTGTCAAGGAAGGGGACACTAAGAAGCCTGAGGCTTGTGAAATATTCAATTTTATTCTAACAGCAGACATTGGACGGTATGATCCTACCTTTATTTTCTATGACCATGTTGACTACTATGTGAGGGAAAAATTACAGGTAGGGAAACTGATGGTTGTTAAGAACTATGGTATGTGTGTCCTGTGCACATATCATGCTCAAATTTTCATATATACATTTACTGCACCTCCAGCTTTCACCTCTAGCACAAATTGAACTCTATAGTTTAAAAAACAGAAGCAAAGGACACAAGATTGGGTGGGTAAGGGGCTAAGGTCAAGATCTGTGAATATTTGGATGAGAGGAATGAATATGACTAAAACTACATTGTACAAAAATCATTTTTCTTTTTATTTTGAAATTATTGTATAACTACTTAATTTCTCCCTTTCCATTTCCCCTCTAAACTGTCCCATATACCTCTCCTTGTTCCTTTTAAAATTCATAGTCTCTTTTTACATTAATTATTATTATGTGTATACATTTATATTTATATGTATATATACATATATATATTCCTAAATACAATCTGATGGTATAATGTTACTTGTGTGTGTTCTATTGGTTAATCAACTAGTGTGTTCTTTCCTGGAAAAGTCTATTTAAAAGAATGCATTGCAGGATGTTATGGAATAAGATATAGAGTTTGAAGTTACAGTAGCAGCAGACACAGAAAAAAAATTTGAATAGAAGATGCAGATAATCAAAGACAAGGAGGGTTAGTGGAGCAAAAGATTTGTAATTGTTTCACATATCATAATTTCTTACCTATGTTTAAAAAACTTAATTAAAATTAGAATGCTCCATTGTATGTTAGTCAGATTATAAAATGCATATATTCATGTGCATATGATTGATTGTCACAATACACCCTTTGGGGTTCTAGTAGACTTGTAAAACTTGGAGAAAGTATCAAACAAATATGCAACAATAGATTAGAATAACATTACTATAAGGAATTATGATAGCTGGAAGATAAGGTAAATATGAATAATCTAGAGTAAGGGAATAGGTAACCCATGTTTCCACTGAAAGCTAACACTTAGATTTTGCTTACAGAAGAATAAGGATGTACAATAGGTCTTGTCTGTACTGAATAGAATCTGTTATTATTTATATGGTTTTCTTACTTGATCATTATATTTCCTCTTTGGGCTTAGTTTAGCTTTACAGAAGAAACTATTCTCAAAAAGACACATTGGTTTTCCTAGGACCAGTTTCTGAACAATTATGTATTGTGCTATTTGGAATTTGTTAACTATTACGTAATTGCATCTTAAGTTTTCACATTTTGAATGAAATTACTAGATTCTCCTATAGCATGAAGCCCAGCTATAGGACTGAGAAGAAACATAAATTACAGATGAGTAAACACCAGGAACTAGAGGAAAGGGACGAATGAGATGTTCACATTTATTAAAAGGCAAAAATCAAGGGAAAAGATTTTTCTGGGAAACACACAAAGGATTTAAAGCGAACAGGAAAGAAAACGTTCTGAAAAATCTTTGAAGGAAATGAGTAATTGAGGAGAAAATTCAATCATAGGAAGATGAGAGAATCTGTTCAAATTGGGACTTAAAAGGCAACAAATGCTCGTGCTAAAGGCAGATGGATTCTTTGAATTTAGATCAATGCCTTTTAAGGAGTGGTTATGAGTTTCTCTACAAAGATCTGACCAGAAGATCTCACTGCTTTAGGGTGAAAGTGGTCACGACCTCTTTGCAGTGATCTAAAGGATAGGTAGGGGTCTTCATGCATCTATTATATAGCAAAGTGTTCCACCAAGAAAGACTCTCATGTAATTCTAGGGGCAGCCACTTTCTGCTGTGGCAGCTAGGAGTCATGATTAGTGGGGAGGGAAGGAAAAAGGGGTGTGTTTATTCTTGCTACCACCTGGGAATGGAAATAAAGCACACAGATAAATTCAGAAGACTGGAACATAGTGGTCAGAACTTGTAAACCAGCTGTGAGAAAAGAATATGGGTTCCAAGAAGGACACAATTTCCTTTCACAGATTGTTAAAGGAATAGCAAGTATTATTCATGTTTCCGATGGTGCATCACTTTTTTTCAGATGGGGGATGCCAGGCTAGAATCAATCAACTTGGCAAAAGTTGATAAATTGTGAAAATGATACATTTTCTTTTCAGAATTGTCTTCTGGTTATCTGTATTATTGTACTTCAGGTCAGTGGGTTTTGCATTCTGATCTTCAAGAGTTGGCCTCAAATTCTGTTACTTGTTTCATGTCTGTTATTATCTGGTGTTCCATAAATGACCAGAGTCCAGAAGACAAAAAAGTGACAGTGGCCTTTGTGGACCTAAATATAGCATAAATATAGACCTTGTGTTATAGTACATAATCTGTAAAGCAAGGGTAATAGTGATCAAAATACTCTGTGTCACTAGATAAGTACTTATATATTTAATAAGTGAGAGCACATTATTTGCTGAACTATTTTTGTATTTTATTTTTCTTAAAAATCTTGAGCTCTGCAATTGTTTAGCTGCACAACTGAATAGCTCACCACCTCAAAAGGAAAACAGATGCACACAGTGCAATATACTATGGACCTTCACAGAAATGTAAACACAGTCCTTATAGACGACAAAAGCAAGCAGGTATCAGCACAGCCCGGGGAAGATGGGGGTTAATGTTCCAAAGTATGAATATAATTTCACTAGAAGATGGGCAGCCATGAAAGTGGTTACCACACACGGAAGCAGAAGGTTGATACTAGAGACCACGTGTGAGAAATTGTGGTATATTCAGAAAAGAATGAGTGTGGTGCTCTAGAGAAACTATACTTTGGGTGCTGGAAGTAAGCTTTGTAATTTGTCTGCAGTTCTGACTTTCTGCCTCTTTCTGGGCATCTGTAAATGTCTATCAGGGAATGGAATTTTCAGACCGTATGCCCGCTTTTCCACTCTTATGCAATATGTGAATTATGTTTCTGCTATTTGAGACTTTGACAAGTGTTTACACCCATGTGTCAATGCTGTATTGGCAGGTTTTGAATGGAAAGATAAACATATTATCAGTATTAAATAAAGGAATCAGATAATCTAATATATATTCGTATGTGTGTTATGGAAAGCCATGGACTATTACATAAAAAAATCTGAATTTGAATTACTTTGTTTTTAATTTATTTTTTAAAGGCCTGACTGCAGCCGCTGCAGCCGCTGCAGCCGCTACCAATGCAGCTATTGCTGAAGCAATGAAGGTGAAAAAAATAAAATTAGAAGCTATGAGCAACTATCATGCCAGTAACAACCAACATGGACCAGATTCTGAAAACGGGGACATGAATTCAAGTGTTGGTAAGTTTAATGTTCAATGACACTATTTGCATTCACTTTTCCATAATATTATTTTCTTTTCCAGACAAAACTACTGGCTACACATTCATGGAATGAGTACTTGTAAGATCAAGAGAGGAGTATAATTTTAAGTATTCATTTTTCCTTTCTAATATGTATATGAAGGAGCTGGCAAAGTTATGATTTTTAGCACAGGATCAATTTTAAAACTACAATTTATGTTATAAGTAATGAACTGATGTATTTACAAGACAAATGAGTTTCAAAAATTAAAGTTATAAAATGTTGTGTTTAGATAATGTGACAGAAGTAAGGAAGTATATGTGTGTGTATACAATCCTGCATGTGCTTTTAAAATCATTTTAATGTATTTATTATCAAGTAAGAAGTCATTACCACCAATAGCAGAGTTTGTGCACTAGCTTTCATTCATATGGAGGGGACTTTCAAGTCCATTGTGGACATCTGAAACCGTAGATATACTACCGCATCTGCTTTGCTCTATTCATACATATTATATAATTTATTTTACAGATTGGACATTTTAAAACAGCATAAATAATAGACAGTAATAAAAATATAACAATTTTAAAACATACTGTCCTAATAATTGCATAAATCTTTTGCTCTTTTGGTTTATAAGATAATTGATCTCTGGCAATGAAAACATTACATAAAACTCACAAATGATCACTTAAAATCTCAGTTGAGAACACATTTTTACCACAAGCAGCTAAAACTACACAAAGCTAACCTGTGGATGGGGAGACTGCGAACTGAAACCTTACTTTGTGGTCAGCAAGTGGATTATTATTATTATTAGTTTTTTGTAATTCCTTCTAACCACAACCATTACCAAGACATCTCCCATTTGAAAAGAACATTATGAACTTGTCATAACTATCTAGTTCCCTCTGTTCACCCTAAGGTAAAACCAAAAAGAAACATTTTTACCTTTGCAGAGTCATCGCTTGGATTGTGAAATGTACCTTTAAACGTGGGCTATTTATTTATTTGTTTGTTTGTTTGTTTGTTTGTTTGCTTATTTATTTATTTTTACCAGTGATATATTTGTCATCTGGGTGTTGACTTGGCAAAGCATTTAATTCTGTTACTATGCTCTATTATTTCCTTAAAATTGCAGAAGCAATTTTTGTTGTAGTGTGGGACTGCATTCATGTCCTCTCCCAAAAGCAAAAAAAAAAAAAAAGCTCATCAATTATAGTAATTATTCCAAATGATACCTTGATTATTTTCAAAATTTCAAAATAGTCTTACAATATAGGCCATTCCTTGTAGCAGGTGTCTGAAGTAGGGATGAAGAGGGACATTATAATACCTTTTAAAAGGTTCAAAATATAATTTTACAAGAAAAAACTCATATTCTGTAAGAAACTTGCATATTATCCCCTCCAATATGGCTCAAGAGAACACAGACGTAAACCAAAATTCAATAAATTTCTCTTTTCCAATCAGCATTTTAACATTACTTATTAAGTTAGTCAACAGCTGTCTGCTTTCCACCCATTAAGAGGTATTTATGGGCATATGATTAATTATTATAAATTTTAATAATTATCATTTCATTGCAGTTCCCCATAGTGATATACCTGAAAAGAACACTAGGGTAGTAAGTGATTTTGTATAAATATATATATTTACAAATACAAGAACTTATTACTTCCATCAAGCTGAAGGGACACTTCTGACGTACAAATGGTAAGAAAGAATTTCTCAGCAGAACCTCACAAGGGGAACTGAAAATAAGCACATCTGAATTAGTAGATGATGGTGTCTGGTCTCAGAGCAGTGAAACCATGGAGAAGCACTTGCAAAGATGATGTCACAAGAAACCATCTCAGGAATTAACCAGTATTTGCAGTGCTTGGGATCCTAGAAAGAACACCGAGAAAGCAGAGAGTTGCTTAGCTCATAGTTGGTACATGTTGTTTTAAACTTTGACTCACACCAGTGACTGAAGCAAATGAAAGAATTGTATTTCTTTCTTTCTTTTCTTTCTTTCTTTTTTTTTTATTTAGAACCGTTAAATGTGGAAGGGCTTAAAGTGAAACTCTTTTCGCTTTGGCTTCTTAAATAGACCAACTTTCAACACTAACAGATATAACTCATCAATGCTTACCTTGCAGGGATATGCTGAGGTTATAAAAGGTGACTTTTGACATGGCGACACTAGTCTATTGAACTCCAACATTCTGACCTTTGTAATTTCCCAAATGAGTGAAATCTTTATCTGCATCATTTGTTGTAGTGTGGGACTGCATTCATGTCCTCTCCCAAAAGCAAAAAAAAAAACCTCATCAATTATAGTAATTATTCCAAAAGATACCTTGATTATTTTCAAAATTTCAAAATAGACTTACAATATAGGCCATTCCTTGTAGCAGGTGTTTGAAGTAGGGATGAAGAGGGACATTATAATACCTTTTAAAAGGTTCAAAACAAACCATCCCTTAATTGTCCTGGGAGCAGAGCAGCAGTTAGCTTTTCAAAAACCAATAAACGGAAATTAAGAAGCAAACAACTCACAATTAAGGATTAACAAGTATTTCATATTTTTTAGTATGTAATAACATTTACCTTGTGTCCAAATTACAGCTCTCTTTAATTATTTGGGTACTTAGGCTATTATCATGTCTTAAAGTATAAACATATAAATATCCCTTTAAGTTTTAGTTGGGAAAATAACTTTTTTTCTATTAGTTGACGTCTCAACTCTTAATAGCATAGCCTGAGCTATCTTACATTCGTTTGTATCAAGAAGAGTGCTTACTTGTACCTTCTTAGAAGACTGAGATACTTAAGTATGTGTTTGTATCAGTATGTTGTTAGACCATCAAGGGCCATAAATCATTTATATTGTGGTCCTCTTTAGCTGGTGTGGGGATCATTCTGTTGTCATTTTTATTCCATTCTTTTTTTTAACTTTATTTATTTATTGCTTTAGGTTACATCTCCATCATAGTGTCCTCTTTCCACACTTCCCAGTCCTGCCCTCCCACCCTCTACCCCCAACCCTTCCATCCTACTCCTCTGGAGTGGAGTGTCCCTACATAATATTCCCCCGCCCTAGTTCAGCAGTCATATGAGGGCCAAGAGCCTCCTCATACACTGGAGGCCTACAAGGCAGTACCACCAGGGAAAAGTGTCTCAATCACAGGGAGAGAAAACAAACAAACAAAAAAATCTATGTCCATTTCCCTTTGGTGTGTTGGTTGTAGTATAGATACCCTGTACTATATAGCTAAAATCCTACTATAAGTGAATAGATGTCATGTGCATCCTTCTGAGTCTGAGTTAGCTCACTCAGGATGAGCTTTTCTAGTCCCATACATTTTGCTGCAAATTGCATAATTTCCTTGTTTCTGATAGCTGAGTAGTATTCCATTATGTAGATGTACCACAGTTTTTTAATCCATTCTTCGGTTGAGGGACATCTGGGTTGTTTCCAGTTTCTAGCTATTACAAATAGAGCTTCTATGAAGATAGATGAGGAAACTTCCTTTTGATTCAGTGAGGAGTCATATGGACGTATACCCAGAAGTGGTATGGCTGGGTCCCGAGGCAGAGCTATTCCAAGTTTTCTAAGATATCCTCAACTGACCTCCATAGTCATTGTACAAACCTGCACTCCCATCAGCAATGGAGGAGGGTTCCTCTTTCTTCACACCCTCTCTAGCAAGTGTTGTCATTTCAGCTTTTGATCTTAGCCATTCTGACAGATGTGAGATGGAATCTTAGAGTCAGTCATCTTGAGTTGCATTTCTCTGATGATTAAGGATTCTGAGCATTTCTTCAAGTGTCTCTCAGCCTTTAGGAATTCCTCTGTTTAGCTCTTTTCCCCATTTTTTGATTGGATTATTTCTTGGCATTTAATTTCTTGTTCTTTGTAAATTATGGATATTAGCCCTCTGTCAGATGTGGGGTTAGTGAAGATTTCTTCCCAATCTGTAGGCTGTCATTTTGTTTGAATGACAGTGTCTTTTGCCTTACAGAAGCTTTTCAGTTTCATGAGGTCCCATTTATTGATTGTTGGTCTTAGGTCGTGAGCTGTTGGTGTTCGTTCAGGAAGTTGTCACATGTGCCAATGAGTTCAAGGGTTTTTCTGACTTTCTCTTCTTGTAGATTTAGTGTGTCCGGGCTTATGTTAAGGTCTTTCATCCACTTGTACTTAAGTTTTGTACAAGGTGATAAGTATGTGTCTAATTTCATTCTTTTAAAAGTGGACATCTAGTTGGACCAGCACCATTTGTTGAAGATGCTGTCCCTTTTTCATTGTGCTGTTTCTGCTTCTTTGTCAAAAATTAGGTGGCCTTAGTATAGTTATCCTGTACTGTATGGCTAAAATCCAACTATAAGTGAATAGATGCCATGTGTATCCTTCTGAGTCTGGGTTAGGATGAGCTTCTCTAGTTCCATCCATTTGGCTGAAAATCGCATAATTTCATTGTTTCTGATAGCTGAGTAATATTCTATTGTGTAGATGTACCACAGTTTTTTAATCCATTCTTCAGTTGAGGGACATCTGGGTTGTTTCCAGTTTCTAGCTATTACAAATAAAGCTGCTATGAACATAGATGAGGCAACTTGCTTGTGATTTGGTGAGGAGTCATTTGGATGTATACTCAGAAGTGGTATGGCTGGGTCCCGAGGCAGACCTATTCCAAGATTTCTAAGTAATCACAGGACTGACCTCCATAATGATTGCACAAGCCTGCACTCCCACCAGCAGTGGAGGAGGGTTCCCATTTCTCCACATCCTTGCCAACATGTGTTGTCATTTGAGCTTTTGATCTTAGCCTTTCTGACAGGTGTGAGATGGAATCTTACAGTTGTCTTGAGTTGCTCTGATGATTAAGGATGCTGAGCATTTCTTCAAGTGTTTCTAGGTCTTTAGGAATTCCTCCTTTGTGAATTCTCTGTTTAGCTCTTATCTCCATTTTTTAATTGGATTATTTGGTTTCTTGGCATTTAATTTCTTGAGTTCTTTGTAAATTTTGGATACTAGCCCTTTGTCAGATGTGGCAGTTTGTCTAAGAATTTGAAATTCCTATTGATTTTTTTTCTTTTTTATCATCAAAACCACTACTCTTGGATATTTATTTAGAAAGCATAGAAAGTGAATTTTTTGTAAAAGGAAAGTGGCTGAGAGGGGTGACTAGACCCAGTGAAGGTCAGAGCAAAGTTTGTATAGATAGGAGCAATTGCTGAACTCAGCAGTTTTTGTGGCTCCAGGGTTCTATGAAGACAATTCCTGCCTCTTTCAATTGCTGCATAGCAATTTTATTATGACTTTCGAAAGTTATATAGATCTCCAGAGCTTAATAGTTCAAGACAACTAGAAAATGCCATAGTGTGATAATTAAAGTATGTGTATCCAATGATTAGCACGTCATTCATTCTGTCTACTTCTCACATTGTTTATTTGAAGTTTAGGATTGCTTTTATTATTACATTTCTTTGAAATTTCCCTCCTAAAAATTACTTTCTTCTGATTTTTACTGCCATCAACAGCAGCTTCCTTGTTTGCATACTGCTTGTCTAGAGTAGGTGTTACTTCTGAATCCATAGAGCTGTGAGAAAACTTGGAAGCACTTTACATTGGACTTTGTTAAACTTTTTAGTTCATTTCATTTAGTGTAAAAATACAAAAATGATCTAATACAAATCCAGTTCTCAGTAGTGGCCACATACATACGTACATACATACATACTTGTGTGCGTACGTATGTACATACATACATACGTACATACATACATACATGCTAATGGGAAAGACCTTCCTACAGCCATTTGTTTTGCTCTGGAAGTATTAGTCATTGTGAAGGGTCTAGAAAGGCAAACTGAAGAATTTCGATTCTAAAAAGAATCTCAATACTCTCAAACCTGTGCTTCAGAATTCAAACTCACTGGTTTTGTGATTCTGCCTACTAGCAAGCACTTTGCTGGAGTGACACCCTTCACAGAGGTGCAAGTTACACTTGATACATTGTTACTACTTGATCTTGCACATGCCCAGTAATGTTTCTAGAGTCAGCTCATTATGCCTCCTACGACCTTTCTTCACTGGCCTCACAAGTTAAGACACACATTTTAGACTCTTTATGAGTGTGGATTTTCAATTCGTTAGTTGTAAATAAATTCCTATCACTCAAGAAAAAGAAATTTTGTTTCTGCTTGATTTGGCTGGATTCGGCTTGGTGAGGTGACTAGCTCATCAGCTCATCTTGTGAAAGATGATTTGCATTGATTCATAAGGATTCCTAAAAATTAGCCAGTAAAAAAAAAATATTTTGGAAATTTGGATGTCGACGACTAATTATTTTGCCTTCTAATTCTAGATGATAGCCTCAAGCCCACATCTTTCTGAGAGGATGATGGCTGTGGGAAAAAAAGTGAGGAAGTCAGGATAGATTCAAGTGAGGTATCAGCTTGCAGAGTAAAATATATGGCCACATCACCATTCTCCCTCATCTACAATCAATTGGGTTCTTTTAGTTTAATATTTACTTGCTAAGATGAGATGCTAGTCTGCATGGTGATAAACAGGCTCCCCCTGACATCTGAAGGTGACCTGTCAGTTCACATGGACAAATCTCCTGCTTACTGAAATGTACAAAATAAATCATTAAAGCAGGCAGGTGCTCATTCCCAGATTTAAATCACCATAGATTTATGATTTGAATTAATGCTTCATTTGGCCATAGAAATAGATACTGAGACAAATTATATGCACTGGTTGGGGCTTCCATACTGTAGCCATCCTGGTATTGATTACTGAGATGTCTTAGCAATCTCTTGTTTATATCAAGTACTATCTTGTGACAGGTTGGCTGATATGAGCTACGTTTCAGATAAGAAGGAAAAATGTCCTGGATTCTTTTTAGTGGCAACACTCTCCACAGAACATAAGCCAGATAAATCACTATTTTTTTCTTCTTTAACAACTGATCTGCATAACCAGCTTAAAAATTCTGCTTGCAAATTGAAACTGAGATATTGGAAAGGGAAAATTTAAAACCCATGAACTCAAGGTCATTTTGACAGCATCCATAACTTTAAAAAAAATCTGTTTATCCTTTCTATTGGCATTATTCTCATCTTTGAGGATACTAAATTAATCACAATTTGTTTAATCTAAATAAAAGATCCTTAATTTTACCTCTAGTTTTGAAATGCTATCTAAATATTGACAACAAGACATCTCTCAGAGCATCTATGTTATCTAAATAAATACTTGTTAAACCTAGTGTCTTACTCTCTTCACTAAATAAATATGCTTTTTAAAATGCGTGCATTAAATATTATCCCAAAGTACAAAGTTTTGTGAACTATAATTTACCAAGAGTTGAGAATACATTCGCCCCTCAACATTTTATTTAAGGAAAACACTATGTATACAGTTTAGAAAACACTCAGACAATTTGAGAGGGACCTTTGGCAGTGGCTGATATCTGACTCATGGAACTGGTAAACAGCTATCAACAATAGAAGATTTCTGGCTTCATAGGAAATGAGTTCATATCTATTCAAAATGTGATCTCAAAACAGATGTCTCAAGAAAATCTCATTGTTTAAACTATAGTCATAACCCTCTCACTGCTGTTATTATTTCGAGGAAGTGAAGTCATCTCACGATTTCAGTACTTTGTCTTTCTGAACTCTGTAGCATATAGGCAAGCCTGTGCTAGTTCAGTAAATGACAAAGCTGAACAAATGTCATTTGTATGAAGTATATGGTTCTTTTAAAATTCTTCTCAAACTTGAAGTAGTTAACAGGATGCAGGAGTTTCAAGCAAAGCATGAGTTGGGTTGAGAATGTGTTCCCCAGTCTTCCTCTCCTGTTTACATTTCCTGTCGTCCAACCAACAAAACACATTTATTAAAAGGACAAAAAGGCTAAGCACAGAAGGAGGCAAAATTTCTTCCCTAGTTGACCATCCACTTACCTTGAAATAAGAAAAGTAGCCTTAAGAATATCTTGCAGATATAGAATAATTTACACCAAAGTCATTTCCTTTCTACTACCACACATGTCTATTTTGAGGGAAAAGAGCGTTTTTACGATTTCAGGAAGAAAGTCTTGGAGAGCCAGAGAGAGCAAATAAAAGGAAACTGAGAGCCAGACCACCACACAGAGCTCTGCAGTTGCACATTGGATCCTGCCTTGGCAATGTTAATGAACCTCAAATCCTTCCTATAATTAGATGAGGGAATTGCTTATATTTTCAAACAGATGATGCTGCTATAATGAAACGATTGACAGGGAATTTAAGAGTGTCTACAGTAGTCATTTGGTTTCTGTTAAAAAAAAAGTTTAAAAAGAAGATTGGCTTTAGACATAGGTCCTAAGAGAGGTAGTAATTTGCATACCATGCTATGACAGGTGTCTTCGTAGAGCAAGAAATAGAATGGAAGACGAGAGAAATGATGGGCAGGGATAGCGATTTTTTTGGGGAGGGGTGTCCTGTGCTTACTCTACTTAGTTTCTTTAAAAGGGGCCGAGACTCAAGAGATGGATCCGGACTGAGGACTGAGAGCACAGCTGTAGCTGCTGATGAGCTAATTGCTCCTTATCTCTCAGCCCCATTCATCTTCATTTTTTACCAATTACTGAGAATTATCTGTGTTCTCAGTTGGATATGAGAGTTAATCCTTTTTGGTTAAGCTGGCAGTACTGTGAGCAGATTCCAAATCGGGGTGGGGGTGTGTGTGTGCGAAAAAGCCAAAAGAAGCTTGCTCTGAAAATATCCCCAGTTCAATTACAGTATCACTGGTTCATAAGAAATTTGGTATTGTTTAACATATTAAATGTGGATTTTCTTTTTTAAACTTTATCATCTTTTCCTAATAATAATTTGAAAGAGCCTTCTTCTTGCCTGATAAGTAACATTAAATAATATTGCTAGTTAGTGTCTAGTAAACATGGATGGGCACAGGACTACCATAAAAGTTTAAATTATTATGACATTCTTCATGCAGACTATTCTGAACTGGTAACTGTCAATTCATATATGTAAAACGTTTAATTCATGCTGTGATTCCTTGTGCCCTTATTCCTGGTCAAGAAATGATGCCCAACCTTAAACCTTTCATAAATGTCACATTAGTGTACTAATGGAAACCAACACAAACATCTCTTAAAAGTGTAGTAGCTGCCATGACTTGTAATTCAATTGATTGTGAATAGGCCATATGGTAAGCATCATTCCCTATGCAGAGAATGTCTTCATACCCTGACATCTAATACAAAGTTACTCACCCATCATTAAAAACAAAGAAAGGGATTAGGTTACTTTTTCATGAATTCTGATACACTTATAAATATTTAATATCTTTAGCATTTTTCTTTACTAAATATCTTAAGTTAATGTAAGGAATATAATAAACAGTTCATTTAAATTAAAATTACAAAAAGAAATTTGATGTGACATTAAAAGATATGGTATGACCAGAAATTTCAAATATATTCACTAAATGACATAAAGAACATAGAAGATACAGCTACTGATAATAGAGCCAATAGTTAATCAGCTGCTTAGATAGGTTTTATTTAATACTGGCTTTCCTTCTTAATATAAAGGTTCATTCTGGTTCTTTAATTTTCTCGACTTTTGAGGGCTCAATAGAAGATAAAATACAAAAAGGCATTCTTTGAAGTGTCTTTCAAAATGAGAAGCAACTTATATATCTCAACAAAGACGCTGATGAATAGAATGTTGTGTATCTATTTCAAATATTATATAACCATTACATATGATGGATCAGAGTGGATAGCACTGGCTTTGACTCTTAAGAAAAGGAGGGCAGAACATCTTTACTTGATACTGTGTATCTATTTTGTTAATGTGTGGAAGTGACTAGACAGGAGTTTATGTAGTTTTAGCACAGGGAAAATTATGATTGCTTAAAAGTATGGTTTAAAATTAGCTCAGTTAAATGTGGTATAATCATTGCAAGTGAATCAGCATATTGCATTGTTTGTGCTTCTTAGATCTTTCAGGGAAGTGAGAGATAACATCATTATCTTACATTCTTGTTTTAAATCTTGTTATTCTGCTAAATAACAAAAGTGTCTGTGTTCACATGGGTGACCAAAGGCAAATTTTGCTTCTGCATTACACAGTTTCTTTCATAATTCTTAAAATACATTCCTATATCACTTCTTGTATGTTAATAAAATATTAGACTATAATTAATAATTTCCACTACTTTCTTATATGAGATACTAAGTATATTCTTTGGTGCATATAAGTCAAATCTTATATTTCCATTTCAGGAAGACACTTTCAGTGTATATAGACAATTTGAGAACATTATTAGAAAATGTGCAGTATTATGTTTGGTATTAGTAGCACTTGTAAAGAATGACTAGGTATTAAAAGAAACCTAAAATTGAAGCACAAAAAGTCAATTAAGTGATTTTTGACTCTATATCACCTGTATAATTGTGAAGAGATAACTGTAGAATATATCCAGATGAATGAATTATATAGTAGATTCCATTACGTTTTAGGAGATTAGACATAATTTCATCAAATAAAGTCATGGAAAGGACTGCTCTCCACATAATATATGTCCATGTTATTATGTTTTATAAACTTAATATATAAAGCATATACAAATCAAGTATCTTTGTATAAAATATGCCAGGTCACATTTCAATTCTTTTATCAACAGAAATTCTTATTTGATGCATTAATGTGTGCCACTACTTACTTGCTTTTTCGTTTTTACATTTAGCTCATTATGAGTAGCAATATGTATTTAAAATAAACTTTCTACTCTGTGCTTTATAAAAATATAATGCTCAGTGATACCTATTTCCAATAGCTTATGAATTCTAGTATTAGTAAATGTATCATTTGAGACAACCCTAAGAGTTGCTCAATATTTTGTGAGTTTGCACACAAGTTTAGCTCATTGCACCTGCCACCAGACTTAGCATTTCACATTTTCATTGCTCTGAATCTGAAGCATTCAAGCACTCCAAAATTATACAAAGTCTTTTGAGTGAACCGTGAATTTTCAAACTGAATGCTAACTAGTGTAACCAAAGGATTTGTAAATAATACAGTAGTCTACATAAATGTCTAAGACTGTCAGTTTACCAAAAATGAAGTTATGTTGCAGACATAGTTTTACACGCTCTTGATGATGCAACCCCTCCCCTTCCCTCAAACCAGGATAATTTGAAAAATAAGAAGGAATGGAGGACTTAAATATGGTTTTCTTTAACAGCAGGTCGTAATGGAAACAGAGCCCCTTATAATTCAGTGCTGAGAGAATTACCAGTTTGATAATGATTAGGAGTGTTGTTATTAAAACAGTATGTGCAGTTCATTTTCAACAGTTTTGAATTAGAATCTGCACTAATGAAACGGATACGGTTTCCTTCACAAAGGGCAGATCTGTTAGTTAATATCGCTGCAGCAGTGCCTTGCAGACCATGCCTTTAGCTCTATTTGTATTTCACAGCATGATAAGCAAAGAGTGTTGATTTTCAAGGATCCTGCTGATGAAAGGTAATGGCATTATTACATCTTTATCACAAAAGCAGAACTGAGTGGTAAATGATTTTTTTCAGCATTGCACAAAAGATTTCTTGGTTAGAGAGCCTTTTTTATTTCTTTACATCGTTTTAGTCTTGGAAATGATATGTTATTATTTAATGTCGGCACAGCAAGCTTGAAAGCACCTAACGGCGAATGGATTGGAAGTGAAGTACCTCCTGTTCACAGATATGGATCTTCTCTGTCACACGCTGTACCAGCTGTCATCCCAGCCATACTGCTGTGATTTAATTAGTCTGTTTATGTCCTTTCTAATAATATTTCCATCTCTATGAAAGGGCAAATGCGACAGGGACTTTTTCCCTTTCTTGTTCCACAGACTGAAGAATTTGGCCTACATCTGATATGTGGAGACACAGGATTGAATCACCAGTCCTGTCACTTCAAGCTGTTGATAAATCGTTCAGCCAAAAAGTGTACTTACTTCCTTAGAGTCATTTATAGGCTGGTAGCTATAATAATCTGCTTAGGGACAAAGAAGAGGGGACAAGTGTATTGAGTATACACCTCGTCACATATATCATATGTTTCATATATATGCATAATGACAATATACACTAAAACTAAAATTGTTTACAGTATATATACTGAATTTTGGTGAGTCCTGTGTATGTTCATAGCATGATTTAAAAATATTTCTCTTGATTTTGCATAAGAATGAAACATTTTAAGATTCTTCAGAAAAGTTTTTCATTTTGTTAGGTAGAAATTTTTAATGAAGTAATGCATTTTAAACTTTACCTGAATGATAAAACAGGTTTGGATCATTGGGCGAAGCAACCTCATAAAAGATATTGTGTCTTGGATTTTCAAAGGAAAAATCTCTTCATGATTTTCATAACATATTTAATGATTTTATGATATCTTTTCTAACAGACTTATTTAACTTAAAAACATAAATTTTATTCAAAACACCAAACGACATATTTTAGTTAAGTATATATAAATTGACAAGTAAATAAAAGATAATGCGATACTATTTAATATAATGTGGTGTTTAGTAATTTATTCCCAAACACTATGACATTTGAGTAGTTCAGCTTGTTCCAAAGCTCTGGCCTTGGGAGCATTATTGCTTTTCCTGCTGCCTCAGGATTCTGTGAGTACACAGCATTTCAGGAGACAGAGCTGTGGGCAAATCAAAACAATACAAATCAATTTTTGAAACTAATTTGTTTGTTTTTAATTTCACTGATCTTTGACTTCAGAAAATTCTCTGTCTACAGTACTTGATTCTATGCATTCCTGTCTATGTTGTGGAAACAGACTGATTTCTCTTCACCTCACTGCATTTTAAATTCTAAAAATATGTTATAATGCTTACTAGATGATTTAGCTAGAGTTTTTCCTTTTTTCATTTCTTTTACTTTAGGCTTAATATCTCAAGTATATTTTTGAGAGGTGTCTATAAATACGTGATCTGTCAGATAACATAAGTGCAATGTTCCACATCTGTGTAAACAGAAAAATTAAAAATTCTAATCTTATCAAAGTGTTTAGTTTATTGATAAACAATTTTCTGTGACAGTCTAACACTCAACTAACTACCTAGTCACGAGTGTTAAACTACAGTCATAATTCTTATTTTGTCTTCTGGTTCTTATGTTTACTGCCGCTGTACAACATACACACCTACATCAAGAGAAAAGCTGTACTCTAGAATAGTTTTATCTAAATGTGTAAAGCAGAGCATTTAATTGTAAAATTTCTCATCTCTATTTATGTGTTTGTATTATTTCCTATTATTTACATTCTTTTTCTCCCTAATATGACCTTACTCATTAAATTGCTACACAGATACATACAAACATGCATGCACACACATCAAACACATGAACACGCACCCAAGCCAACACACACACACATACATATACACACTATTTCATCACTACACTTAAGCTTCTGAATATCTATTATCATATTATTACGAGCATAAATTCTATTTACTAATGGTTTTTCTTCTGAAATTTAGTTTCTTAATTATTTTGTTTGGGAGAAACCAAAATCCTCAAGAGGTACAAATTTAGCAGTATTTCAGCTAGAGTGGAATTTCCCTGTTTCAGTACATTTCAAATAGTGTCTATACTAAATGGAGTTGATTAAGCTATCCTGACATGAACCATTTTGGTGCTTTGAAAGAACTCACCGCAGAGCATTTGATGGTATTTTTTATTAATTGGATAAATGAATTGTGAGTTGTATTATTGTGTGATGATGCACTCATTTAGTTATTGCTGTTTGCCTTTACTAATCTCTGTCATATTGGATTTACAAATGGAACAGAGTGACCTTTGAAACAGTGATGGAAATGAAGAGATAGACACAACTTGAAAGGACAAACCAATTAATATCAATGTGTTTGCTACACATCCATGAGGAATTTTAATCCTTTGCTCCCCACAGTCAATTTGTGGTTCATTTGCTGAGTAAGGGAACACAGTTTATGTTATTTACACTTTTTAAAATCTATCTCTCTAAAAGTATAAATTTTGTACACATAAAACACAATATTGGTCATTTTTAGTTAGCAAAACTTGATATACATTTTCAAAGTTTGATAATATCTCTCTTTAAACAAAAATAAATTAGTACTGTGTCTGCCCATGTGAGGATTTAAATTCATAGAAGATATTAACATACATTTATATGACGTTATAAAGAGTATATTGTGTCCTTCATTATTGTCGCTTCTTGAACAGATCACTCTTTTGTAAATTTAGATGTAATTGATCTCATGCCATGGCCTATAGAATATTTTGAAACAATCTGATACAGGAATCTTTTTTTTTTAAATACTTTATTTTTTTCTTCAAGTTACATCTCAGTCACAAACCATTCCATATTCCCCCTTCCTATCCCGCCATTCAACCCTCTTCCCCCCAGCAGTTTCCCCTTTCAGTCCAACAGATGGTTCCTTCTCTTACAACAGTAAATATTATACAAAACAACAGATATAAATATGCCACATTTATGAGAGTTAAATGGCCCAGTATACCTTCCCAATGTCCAGTTTATACATATTTGGCCCCTGACTTTAACATTCTACTATCTAACCATCTCCATGAGTTTAAAGGACTCAGCATTCATACTAACTTGCAACACACTTTTAAGAGTATCTTCTTAGATCTATAACACCCTCTTGATTCCTAAACAACTCAAAATTTAACTATGAGACTCTAGCTGTCTATTCTTCAACCACCTCAGAGACCTGAGAGGGATAAATATATCTGCTTATATAGGAAGTGCAGGGCCTGCAGCTTCCAAAACTAAGAAAGGACATACCAATGACTGCCTGGACAGTTCCCATTTTCTCTCCATACATTCCTGCATCAGTCTTCAGCCTTTGGGTCCTGTTCTCTGACAGACATTTGTTGTAGAGCAGGGATTATGAAAGACTTACCTACCTTGTCTTGGCAGAGCTAGGCTGTCGACTTCCCTGCTACCAAGTTTTGTCCTTTTTGGACAGAAGTCTGTCTGCAGTTGGAGCAAGGGGTTTTTTCATGCCAAGAGATAGGCTTGCCACTAATTCAACCATCTCAACTGGAGATTCTTTGATGCTTATCTTCTACTTGGAGTAGAATAGGGGGTGCTGTCAGGAGCTGATATGTCTCGATATCAAAAAAAAAGAAAATCTTTTTTTTTTTACCATTTTATTTTTTTTATTTTTATACTTTTTTTTCTTCAAGTTACATCTCAGTCACAAACCCTTCCCTATTCCCCCTTCCTGTCCCACCCTTCCACCCTCTTCCCCCCCCCAACAGCTTCTCTTTTCATTCCAACAAATGGTTCTTTCTCTTATAACAGTAAAATCTATACAAAACAGCAGAATTAAATATACCACATTTATGAGAGCTAAATGGCCCAGTATACCTTTCCAATGTCCAGTTCATACATATTTGGCCCCTGACTTTAACCTTCTACCTTCTAACCATCTCCATGAGTTTAAAGTTCTATAACTGACTCAGCTTTCATACTAACTTGCATCACTATTATAACCATCTTCTTAGATCTAGAACGCCCTCTTGATTCCTAAACAACTCAAAATTTAGCTATGAGACTCAAGCTGTCTATTCTTCAACCACCTCAGAGAGCTGAGAAGGATAAATATATCTGATTATGTAGAAAGTGCAGGTCCTGCAGCTTCCAATACTAAGAAATGACAAACCAGTGACTACCTGGACAATTCCCATTTTCTCTCCATACATTCCAGCATCAGTCTTCAGCCTTTGGGTCCTGTTTCTCTGACAGACATTTATTGTAGAGCAGGGATTATGAAGGACTAACCTACCCTGTCTTGGCAGAGCTAGGCTGTCGACTTCCCTGCTACCAAGTTTTGTCCTTTTTGGACTGCAGTCTGTCTGCAGTTGAAGCAAGGAGTTTTTACATGCCAAGAGATAGGCTTGCCACTAATTCAACCATCTCACACTGGAGATTCTTCGATGCTTTTCTTCTACTTGGAGTAGAATAGGGGGTGCTGTCAGGAGCTGATATGTCACGATATCAAAAAAAAATCTTAATTTAAGACCACATCTTTGAATGCCATATTCTGCAGATCTCTTGGGGTTTTTGAAGATGCCCTATCCATCTCTTGTATTTAGATAAGCAAATGTTGCTTGTCTCTTAACAACTTGATTACTGGGTAGTTTAGAGAATATCTGTGATAGACTGTCATAGTAGCTAAAAAAGTGACATGTTTGCATGACTAGGAGTTTGTTTTACTTAACTATCCTAGACAGTTTTAGACGGTTGGTATCAAGAGGTCAGAGCTTCACATTTTATTTTTAAGTATCTCTAGGTATGATACCATTAGGAAGCGTTACCTTTAATTTTGTATCAATATACAAAGATCTATTCAATTGTGGTTAAATATACTCTTAATTATGTATCAATATACAAATATCAATGCCTATGTAGCCCAATACAATCTTAATATTACGTCCATATACAAGAGACAATACCATTGTGGCCAACTATAATCTTAATTTTGTATCAATATACAAAGATCAATACCGATGTAATCCAACAAACACTGACATTGCAGTTCACATCAGCTTCTTAAAGTAATAATGTTTTGTTTAAGATTCCTGTATCAGCCATGCCGGATGTGGTGGCTGATATAGGAATCTTAAAAAAAAAAAAACATTATTACTTTAAGAAGCTGATGTGAAGTGCAATGTCAGTGTTTGTTTTTTAATCAGCAAGGTTACCCAAGTGTTCTGTGAAAATGAGACTCGAACAACCTTACCTTTCTGCTTTCTCCCCTTTCATTTGCCTTTTTTTTTTTTTTTTTTTACCCAATTGAACATATTTCTTAAAAACAAAAAGCCAGTTGTATTGTGGAATTAGTTTCAGCAACCTTGCACATCCTATTCCCTTTAATAGTTTAATTATAGGATATGATCAATTTAGTGTTCAGGTTTTGAAATATTGTCATTGATGCACAACAAAAAACAAAGTAATCCAGTCTTGACATTTTCAAACACTTACATTGAAAGGCTTTCACTTCTAATTGATTTTTAAAAGAATTCCCTGGAAAAGTGAGCTCAGAAATGTTTATAACAGTTTTGGCAATGTCCCAAAGAGCTTACCCAAAGCATAATACAGCACTTTCTGAGTTCTTCTATGAACTAAAAAAGATGTGTCCCATAATTGGCTTAATATAGACTGGTGCTGAATTCTCTCCATAGACATCATTTTCAAAACATAAATTACCAAGATGATTGCTACCACATACAAAGTAATTTGTTTTTGACAAAGATGAAAAAAAAGTTCAAAAAATTATTGATCAGCAAATGACATATTGCATCTTCCTGAAGTAACATTTTTCTCTCTCATTTCCAGGACTTTCAAAGGTATTTAGTGAACTTAACAAAAAGTCACAGTTTTGATATATTGTAGCAGGAACTATTTTTGTTAAGGTATGAAAAACTTCCTCAGACAGCTAAAATAACTGGTTATGACATCCGTTCTCCATTAAAACCCATGCAGACTAAAACACCCAGCTGACACTGGCCACAGAAATTCTTTAAAAGGCTCTGGCTAAGTATTTCGGGAGAAATGATTCCACTGACTAGTTGTTTGTCAATCCCTGTACTTTGTTTTATTGCTTGTGTTTGGTTCTATGGCCCCATGATTGATGGAGCAGCTGCTTACTCTGGGTGATAAGAGATCAATTTACACAGCAAACAGATACATATGACCTGTTTAGGTTTCTTCTTTCTAATAATATTAATTTTGTAGTTTTGTATTTCTTGGAAGCTACAGTTCAGAGTAGTTAAAAACTTCATTTTGTTCTTCTTGGTCTTTGACTTTTTATGTGTGACTTTTCTCGGGCATGGTCAGGCACAATAATGTGATTTTTTAAAGTGTGACTAGGAAGAATGAATCATTTATATCTAAGTTTTTTATTTCTGGATGAAGACAGTAGCACAGTACCGTAACCTCCACATATCCCCCTGTGCATCTGGAATGAGTTGTGCTTTTAAATTCCCCTTTTGTAAATACATGCAGTGCAGCACTGTCACATTTAGTCAATAATCGGCAATTCAGAGTCATCCTATATAAGTCACAAAGGTTGAGAAAGATGAATGAAACAATGAATAAAACTAAGTGAGTAAACAAAAACAAAACAAAGCAAGCAAGCAAACAAACAACCAAGGAGGGGGAGTTAATCCAGTAGAGAATATAACCTAATTTGTCAAAATAAATCATTATTTAATTCAAATTGCTTTTGAGGCTTATATTTGCCAAAATGTCATCCTTTAGTATTAAAATGTATTTGTTTTCTATTAAATTTGATAGAAGATAACTAAATGGCATCTTTATTTCCATGTCATCCCTTTCAGTTTCTGTTATAATATGCCCTTTGCACTATTTGGAATCCTATGCTTCATACACTCATTGTTTCGATGCAAATTATCTGAAATCTGTGTGTCTTTTCTACTGTATTACAGCTACAAGTTGTCTATTCAGTTATATTAGCCTACATGTCATCAGATCACCTCAGAACCAATGCATACCAGTTTCCTTGGTTTTAATCCTCAGGTTGCTCCAAAATGTATTAGTGCTCTCCAATGTTTACTGCTGTTCCCTTAATGGGATCTGGGATCTTTGACAGAGACTAGAGAACGAAGGAGGGAGGAGGAAAGAAGAGAAAGGTAGGGAGGAAGGGAGAAAAGAAGAGGAGAGGAGGGGAAGGGAGTGGAGTGGAGGGGAGAGTAGAGGAGAGATGATAGATAGATGGATAGATGGATGAATGGATGGATGGATGGATGGATGGGTAGATAGATGGAATGAACATTTAACTTGCACATATTTTAAGAAATCAATAATCGGCCAATAATTCTTTAACTGAAAAGTTTTGTCACATGTTATATTATCACACAATATGCACACTTGGACTCTAGTAGACATCACTTCATTCAGTGCACATAATACCTCCTTTAATTAGCCCTTAATAAGCTTGGCTTAACTGGGATTTACCAAAGAACAGTGGTCATTAACATTACCCAGATTAAGACTGTGTTAATTACCATTGATAGGTAAAATAACGTGCAAAATGGTTTAAATTATTTCTATCCTTATGAATTGAAAGGAAATTTGAAGCTTTCATGTGAAAGTAGTAATTTTTTCATACTTAAAATTGAATATTACCTTCTGTGGAAGTACACATACCAAGTGAGAAGGTCCCTGTCTCGTAATTTAAATCTTACAGCTTCCCTAAAACTACCATGAATAAAAAATCTTCAAATATTATTCTTATGACTTTTATTATTTATATGTGGAAATATTTGTATTTACTTTATGATTTATGTATAGAAACTTACCCAGAAGCAAATAGATACCTTGATTAAACTATATCTTTAGAAGATTGAACTATTTAATATTTAATGACCAATAGATCTAAAGGATTTCTTCTATTTTGAAAGATTTTTTTGCAGTGGATGACTTTATTATATTGGCACCATCTTTTAACACTTATCTCTAAACATGATATATAATTTCCCAATCATTAGTGGCTCTAATAAATGGAATTTTGCTGTTTTTGCCTCTGCATGATTTCTCTGGCCTATATCAGTTTACTCAACCCACATCCATCTTTTTGTAACCCTTACAAATTATATTTATTGAATTAATATTATTGATCACAAGAAAACCACCAATTGGTTCTAGATTGGCATTACCAATGAAATTATTGTAGTTTACCTTCTTCATAGACTGTAGAGTTTTATTATATTTTATAATAGTAAATTATCTCCCTTATTAAAAAAAACAAAAAAGAACTTCTGTAAATTTCCAGGAAAAAATATAAATAAATACAATATCATGCTTTAGATAGAGTCTAATTTTGGCTAGTCTTTGCTGAGTACAGTAATCCTTCCAGCATTTTTTATTTGGTTTGGTTTGATTAATTTTAATTGTTATTGAGACAATAACAATTCAGTTATAAAATGTGATTTTCCATTTTATCATGTGACATAGCTGTTTAACCATCCTTCAAATCATTCCTCAGATTCATAGCCCTCTTCCCATGGAGCCTCTAACATTGTGCTCACCTAGATTATAATCTCCCTCAATCAGATGATGTTGCAGCTCTTATTCCATCATTCTGTTATCTTGCTGTGTGACCTTCAAACCTTGTAACAGTTGCCTGATGATTTCAGTAACAAATTAGTTCTTAGGTTCCGTCATAGACAAAATTTAATTGGTCTTATACTGAAGTTCGAATTCTTTTAGGTGATTTGAAGTTCATGTATGGATGCTCGCCTTCCTTTGCTCATATTCATGAAAAAAGAAAACTCCTTCGCAATCAACATCTTGCCTTCACTGTACCTTTTTTTGAACACTGAACAGTGGAATATATATATATTCATAATTTAATTAGATATTTCCCTTCCTTTTCATCCCTCTTCTCCCATATACCCCTCCCAATTCTCCTTAAATTTATGGCCTCTTTTTTCACTAATTGTTATTGCAGTCTTATATATATATTTATATTCATATATTCCTAAATATAATATTTTCTGTCTGTGTAATACTACTTCTCTTCTTGACTGACTAAAAACTCCTGCTCATTTCCTAACTTCTAGTTAAAAGTTCTTCACTGATACTAAAAATAACTTAGTTGTTTAAAGATACCCTCTATCTCATACCACCCATTCTATCTGTAATAGCCCTCAAAATTTATAGTAACATCTTCATTTTTGAATCTTTCTGCCTCAAGATTGTTCTCCCCCTGGGATCGTGGGCTACTGGGAGGAGGCCAATCCTGATGATATTTATGGTGAATGGCCAATATGTGGTTATTCAACAAATCTCCCTGAATAATTGCTTATGGAGTAAGCCCTCAGTTAAAAAGAGGGTTTTTTATGCATTACCTACTTTGAGATCTACATTCTAGTAATCCCTCTGTTATCTTCCTAAATCCACTTCAAACTACATTTTGTTCAGTATCAGCATTCTGCAGTTTATTGTGTAAAGTTTTAATTCTCATTTTCTTGTGAGCACATGCCGATATCTACATATACTGTTTTAATTTAATCTGAAACATAAAATGTTGATTTTGTTGACAATTCCATTTTACAGATGAGTAAATTGAACATCTGAGGAAGTTATTTCTGTTGTAACTTTATGTGACTGTTATGGTAGTATAACTCAGAAAATATTTGTCTTTCGGACTCCCACTTTAGTGATGATTCCAGTTTTTTAAACAGGAGAAGTTCATGCCATTTTAGGAATACTGATACTATCAGGTCAGACACTTAAAATATCATGTTATTTAGCCAATAGTCATTTTTGGGAGCATTGAAAATATAAACTTTCATCATATTTTACTATTAGGTTAATTACAGTGTTCAGAATGGAGTTACCAATTTATATAATTCAATGATCTAGAGTACAATATAAAATTTGTAAATTATATGTCTAAATCATTCAATAAACCTCCATATCACTTTAGAACAAGTAAGATATGACTATAACATTTCATGGGAAAATACAGAATGCTCTTAGATTTCTCTGAGCATAACTTCCAATACTGCAGAGAAAGTGAAAATGAAACAAGTCAGCACCACATTAACTTTATTATTTATCATTCTGCTTTTTTACTGTTGTCTAATAAATTACTCTAAAATTGTAAAATGAAAACTACCATTTGTGACCATATCCTTGTTAAATCTTTGTCTTATCCATTTGCTTATGATTTTCTACTAAATAATGCACGTTTTTTCTATCTAAGCAGTTTTGTGCACTATGCTTCTTGGATTGCACTGTAAACCCTTTGTGGCAGGGACCTTGTCTTTTTATATGCTCTATAAAGCATCATGCATACCTGGGGGATTTTATGAATAATAATAAAAAGGAGGCGAAAGGAGCCTTCATCAGCAATGTTTTACTTTGCATGTGAATATAGGGATAAATTTGGACTGTTGTCTATAATTCAGAAGAAACAGCTGCATGTATTGCCGAGTTTGACTCTGAAGCAAACACGTAATATTAAATCTGAAAAGTTACGTTGTTGGTATAGGAAAACTAAATGAAGCAATACAATTTTCTTTTTTTCTGTCCATTATGAAGATATTGCTAAGTCTGGCATGTGGTTCATAAAATCAAACATTTTCTAACACAGCTGTGCATGAGGAAATGAAATACTGCAGGTATAAGAAGCCACCTGTTTGCCAGAACAGGACTTTCAAAAATAGATAAACAGTGGGGTTTTATATGAATCTCTGCAGAGCCTATATTCTGCTACTAATGCTAAAACCTAAACACTTGTTTCTCCAACAGGTGTTCTCCAAAGGAACAATGGTCTGAATTACTTCATGACTCATTTACACTATTGGTTTCTCTAATCAGTATACAGGAGGAAGTTGAAGAAAACTGTCAAACATTATTTTGCCATCAGTTCAATTTTAAAAGCCACCGTATAACAAACCACAAATTCTTGTTCCCTCAAATGCTCTCCTTTCTCTTCTTTATCTTGTTTGTGAAACTCATAAAAAATAACAGTGTTTTACCATGATGAGAAGGTCTGAAATATGCCATAAATCATACTGAGTTACCAGAGAAATTCAAATTGCTGTAAGCACAAGTGCCAAGGGATCGCTTATGCACTGTCTGAACCATAATGCAATGCTCCGAAAGAGATCATTACATCATAATCTCATTCTGACTGTGATTTGCTTTGTGTGTAGGGGCTCTGGTGTCAGGGAGAAAGCAAGAGCTACTGGCAACTTAGGTTTCTCTTCTATTTTGCATGTAGGCAGTGATTAGGAGAAACATATTCCCTAGTGCCTTACAGTTCAAACACAATAATTATCCAAATATTTCTCTGTATGAAATAGCTCTGGATATATTTCATACAGATATATTTGATGCTAGAATTTTGGGAGAGAGTTAAGAAAATACGAAATTTGTATTGATATCTTTATTAAGTACAATATCAAGTAATTAAACATAATATTCCAAGCACAAAACAAAACTATCTACTAAACAAATAACCCCTGATAATGTTTTACGTTAGAATAAAAAGAATGTTTTTGAATATTTTTTAAAAATTTAAATTATATAGAAACTATGAACCTTTGTATTATGTCGAAATATTTAAATTTCTCATTGCTTGTGTGTGTATGTGTGTGCAAGTGTTTCTGTCATTGTTTAAATATTTACTTTTGGCAACTATCATATGCTTTGAATTTTTTCTCATACACAATAATAAATCACCAAATCATTTTCCTCATATTCTAATTATATGATGAAAGAAAATAAACTTGGCCTTAATTGCAATAATAATGGCATTCTTCTCTTTCTGACTTAAAACAGGAGTTAGATTTTAAATTTAAATATCATTTAGGATATAGTTTGGTACATGCTTGTAAAAATTAGAATCATCCCTGGGGCCTGAAAGGCACTGGACACCATGCTTGATAACCTGACTCCAGCATCCTGAGTCCACATAATGGAAGGAAAGAGCTGACACTGACAAGTTGCCCTACAACTTCTATTCATATTCACATGGCTCTCATGGGTCATCCTGTGTGAATGTATGCATGCACATGTGTGTGTGTGTACATGCACAAACACACACACATACACAAAGTAAACAAATAATTGAATAAGATCACTCTCCCTACTTTTCTAATTTCCATTTAATACATATTATATAGATATTATTTTGAAGTTCAATGTAATAGTTAAAACTGCTTATGGAAGTCTAACATTTCCTCTGTCAAAACTATTTTTTACTTGGAAAATCTAGCAAGACAATTATGTGAGTTTCAAACAACAGCGAGATGGCATTCTACCTAATTTTATTACATCTTTATGAATTGGACATACTTCATGGAATATTGGCTAATGAGCTACTGCCTTTGCATTTATGGGAAAATGTCTTATTTCCTCCTTATGTGGTGTTATTTCTCTAGGATTTTTGAAAATTCGTTTATCAAAATCAGAGTCACAAGAATCAGTTTTTAGTATAACTCTTTGAAGTTATCAAGATAAAAGTCAAATTCTTTTCTTTACAATTATTTATTTATTTTTCTTTTATGTGTATTGATGTTTTGCCTGCATGTATATCTGTGTGAGGCTGTCAGATCTTGAGTTACAGTTACAGACAGTTGTCAGCTGCCATGTGGGTGCTGGGAATTGAACCTGAGTCCCCTAGAAGAGCAGTCAGTGCTTTTAGTCACTGACCCAACTCTCCAACACCAAAAGTCAATTTCTAAAGAAGTACATTTAGTTGTTAATATTGTTCATAGAAAATATAAGAAGGGTTACAGTTCATTCTCAGTTCAGCCTTCCATGATCACTAAAAGAACGTGGTTCTGTTTTACAGTGTGTCCACTAGTAGTAAAGTAAGAGGGCATACACATATATGTATGCATTTGTTCAAGCACGTGTGTATCTGTGAATAAACAAAACCTAGTACTATGCTGCTGAGAAAACAAAAAGAGAATATGCAGTCTTTTGTGGGTGAAATAAATAACAGAATTTTCTTCTATTTTTAATCTCAATGGTTATCTATAAAATATTAGAACTGTAATAATCTAATGTATTTAAATATATGATATTTGTTTAAAGGTTTAGAAAAGTTTTATTATAGACTTAGTGTTAGTTCACATGGTTATCATATGTTGCTAAGTATATATATATAATATATATATACACATATATAATTATATGTATATAATAATATATATTATATACTTGTTCAATAAAGGGTTATGACTTATTTCCTGTCTTGTGAAAAATAGAAAGAAAAGTCTGAATGACTTCATACTTTGTGTTCTGTTTCTATGGAAAGTAGAGTTTTTGTGATTTACTGTTACCTTTAGTTAAGGAATATCTGAAGTTTTGAGTTGTTAGCAAATTCATACCCATTTTTTCTTTGTGAGATGAATGTTATAACATTCTGCTAGTAATTTTGGTCAATGAAATAAAATTAAAGTTTACTAAAATCTTCAGTAAATAGATTTGTTTGCATAAATAAACACCTAAACTACTCAAATTTTTAAAAGATATTTATAAGATATCACCCATTCATAATCTTCACGACAGAAATATTTTTTACATGTATGTAGCAGTATTTCCTAAGTGATTCACTTGCAAATTCAGTATTGTCACTCCTAATGATAGATTCACTGTGATATGTCTTCCACATGAAATATAAATGATATTCAAATGTATCATTTTAACTTATGACCTACATCTTGTCTATTACTCTTGATTAATTAAATTTTTATTATGATGAATTAACACTTACCACTCAGGATTTGTGGAAACCTGAGTTTTTATTATTCAAACAAGTGGACAAATCAGTCTTTTCCAAAATTTTATTAATTAAATAATTGTAAGAGGTTTTATGATCACTGATCCTTTGAGACTGTACATGTCATGAACTCCTGACATGAGTTCTGAAGGTTGGTGTAGTTCAACTTACTGTGTTTTCATAAGACACTCACCCTGAAATAGAAACATATGATATTGAATTTGAGTCTTGGTATATGTTCAGTGAAATGGATTACCATGATTCAGCCATCACCTTCATAAGCATATAGAATACCAAAGAGTACAAACAGATTCAGGTTATATTTTAATGACAATGAAGCTAAATCTTGTTTTGAAAGTCATGTTTGTACTTTGGATCAGTCTTTTCTTTCTTTTAACACTAGTAGCAAAAATGCATTTGTTAAATACACCTTGGAAATAAACATTTTCAATCCTGTGCCTTGTAACTGTCTAATTCTTGTATGAAATCATAGCATATAAGATGTCATGTTTTATACATAGTGATAGTGAATCTGTACATAGAAATTTGAAATAAGGATTCACCAAATAGAAGAAATGCAAAGTAAGGACTACATTAACATATTATGAAAAAGTTATGCAGGTGAACACTTGGTTATTATAAGTATAAAATATAGTCTGAATAAATCTATGAAAAGCTCTTTTGGAGCAATTATTTCCTATAATGTGTAATTTTCCCTGCCCCTTTTGTTTATTTTAATTTTAATATGAAAGAAATGGTTATCTCATTTTCTTTGAAACTGGTGCAAAGGTAAAGCCACAAACATCTTGAAAGAATTCCTTTGTTCCCAATCACATGACTCTTGTTGGAAATAGAATTTTACCACCTGCTAAAGGCTTCAAAACCTAAATCAAAAGGTTCAGTGCTTCAAAACACTTAAACTAATGGTGGGCTTTAGGATGAAAATCTAATGACTCAATCATTCTTGATCCACATTGATTATTGTACTGCAGAATTATGTTACTTTTCAACAGACTATAATTTATAAGTGAAAATGAAAATACAGGAATCATCAGTAGTCTCATAATTTATCCATATTAACTGGAAAACTAGAATTGGATTCTAACAGTTACAGAATCTCACTTACTATTATATAAGCTTCTTAAAAGCAAAAAATGAGAAAATAGGGTGAAATATTTCTAATACTAGTTAAAACAATTCAAGGATGGTGTGCTTCATTAACTGTTTGCATACAAGACAAAAGTGCTTTCTGATGAAGTGGAAAACCAACTTGGGACCAATTTTCCACAACATAAATTCGGCACTTATTCTACCTCTTGATACCTTTGTATTCAGACTACCAAGAAGGCTTTTCACTTCTGTCACACCAGTCATCGTTTTAGTACTCCTAACAGATTCTCCAATCCTTGTGTATATTTTAATCTTATTGTAATCGTCATATAATTCATTGCTTTTCCAAATTAAAAATAGAGTAAAATAAGTATTATAATTTAACTATGTGTATACATTTCACAAGAAATTTTCATGGCAGAAGGAGGACACAAATAAGACCAAGGGGACTTTTAAAAATTCCCTACTTGATAGTTTCAGATACTGGAATGTCAAATAAGTCTTTTGAAATAGTGTTTTTTTTTTCTTTTAGCATATGTAGGATTTGATGATAGATTAGGTGGAGTCTTTTATGTATGAAGACCTTGAGTAAATAGTTGCATTGCTATTCAAGACCTGCAAGTGTAAGCTTGCTCTGACCATCTGCCATTTCAAATGACTTCAGTTTAGCTACTAGGAATTAAGTAAAGATTCATCAAAGATCTTTCAAATGAAACCATTTTCTTCAGAATCGCTTCTAAGCTGTAGTCAAAGCCCTTCCCAAGATCTCCTCAACTGGAAAATAAAATTGTCATCAAACTCCAAACAAACAAACAAAACATGTATGTTTATAGCAGCCTTATTGGTAATAGCTAGAAACTGGAAACAACCCAGATGTCCCTCAACCGAACAATGGATTAAAAAACTGTGGTACATATACACAATGGAATACTACTCAGCTATCAGAAACAAATAAAATTATGCAATTTGCAGCCAAATGGATGGAACTAGAGAAGCTCATCCTGAGTGAGCTAACCCAGACTCAGAAGGATGCACATGGCATATATTCACTTATAGTCGGATTTTAGCTATATAGTACAGGATATCTATACTACAACCAACACACCAAAGGGAACATGGACATAGACTTTTTGTTTGTTTGTTTGTTTTAGTTTTCTCTCCCTGGCAATGAGACACTTTTCACTGGTGGTACTGCCTTGTTGGCCCCCAGTGTATGAGGAGGCTCTTGGCTCTCATATGACTTCTGAACTGGGGCTGGGCACTGTCATGTAAGGACACTCTACTCCAGAGGAGTGAGATGGAAGGGATGGGGGTAGAGGGTGGGAGGGCGGGGCTGGGAAATGGGGAAAGAGGACAATATGAAGGAGATGTAACCTGAAGCAACAAATAAATAAATTTATTTAAAAAAAAACCTTCCTTCCTTCCTTCCTTCCTTCCTTCCTTCTTTCCTTCCTTTTTCCTTCCTTCCTTCTTCTCCTCCCTCCCTCCCTCTCTTTTTTCTTTCTTTCTGTGGTTTCAATGCCATCAATTTTATTAGTTTTAATTTATGAAAGTCCGTGGTTACTGGAAATAGTAGGGTCAGAAGTCTTTAATCTTATTCAAGCCGTGTTTAGTTTAGTAGTCTGTCTAAATGAGAAAGGGTGCACTCCTCAGACTGTATCAGTGTATCGTTGTACTCTGAGTTAAAGTGTAACAGTCTCTACTTGTTCTCTGGCCTGTAAAATAAGAAGGTTGACAAGAAGTTGTGAAGAACTTGTCTTTTCCTTTTATTTTTCTGTCAGCATATACTTTATTTTAATTTAGTAGTGACTGCACCTTTTGATTCTTGATTTAATAAATATTTTAGAGTACGTATTTAAAGTTTTACTATACTAAAAATATAATTTGACAAATAAACTAGCTGAACATAAGACAACTTCAACTTTCATTTTACTATTCATTAAACATAGCAACATACTGCATCCGTAGTAAAAAATAATAATTCTACAATACAAATTATGTCAATGCATCGAATGTGCCTATCCCAATTAGCCACGATAATGTAATCTAGAAAACCCTAACTAGATATAACTTCTCTGAATTTATTTAGTTATTTTCAAGGATATTCTCACTTTATCTTTTTAAAAAATATTAAGCTCTGCTTTTACATCATAATACATAAATAATAACTTGTAATAGACTTCTTTTTATGTACATTGGACATTGTATCAGACATAAAATTTACTTAAATCCATAAATTTTGAAAAATTTGAAGAATACTATTTCTTAATAGATAATTAGCATAAAATATTATGTCATAACATCCATGTATAATAAACTAAGGTGGAGTTTAATTTTAATTTTGAGGTTTCAATTACAGCCTTACTCCTTTTCCATGCTTTCTTCCCAAGCGTCCCATATGCTCCTACCCACTCTCCTTCAAATCACTGCCTCTTGTCTCTTTAATCTTTATATGTGCTTTGCACAAATCAAACAGTTATTTTATCAAAGATTTTGCATATATCACAATAGGATAGAATTCCTTAACTTAGATTGTCACCATTTTTGTGGTGTTCCTTAGTTTCCTAAAACAAATATTGAGGTGATGCCCAACTCAGCCAGTCAGTGCACACATTTAGCACACCTCAGGAGAGAAGCTGTGTGTTGAACCCAGTAGATTTTAGAGCTCAGCAGGCTTCACATCCTGTGGTGTAGGCACACTTCTTTCACTGAGAAGTTTGTCATTAAAATATAGCTAAGCTTCTTACAGTGACTTCAAACTAGTTTAATTTGAGTTGTTTTTAGTTACTACACAGCATGAGGAGCATTTTGACATTTTTAGGGAGTAATTTACCATTCATATACATCTCACAATGGAGAAATTTCAGGACAGTCATATAGATTTTAATCCAGCATATCAAAAGATTTTCAATTTTAGAAAAAAATACAGAAAGAAAGGAAAGGAGGAATGAAAAGAAAATAAAACCGCAAAGATGATTGTGTTTTGATAGTTACACTTGTTCATCAGTGTACCTATATATTCATAAAACAAAATTAAAATTAAATTATAGATGAAAATCCATAAAAGAAACACTTATCTTCAATTTTTATTAATTGAATATACAAATAAATAGATAAAAGTTACTATGAACTAAAAGTAAACATATGATGAAAAAATGTGTAGTTTAGTATTGAAGAGATATTCAAATCATTTTTTGCATTATAGAATCATATTCTCAATGAGAACATAGTTTATTTTATTATTAACTCATAGCATATGATCTTCATTTCTGCCTCCCTCAGTTTCTCCCCCCTGGGATGGAACAATGTAGACTCACACATTTATTATATTAATTAGAAATAGCTACCTAATATAATTATTCTGCCAAGCACATGGAGAGGCCTGAAAATATTATTGACAGAATTTCTCTATTTAACTCTGGTGTTAAAAAGATTTGCATGTCTAAAACTGCCTTGATTAGATATTGCTTTTGACGACTCTGCGTGGTGTTTTACTCTGTGCACATTAAGCACGAGGACTTTTAGCACGTCTGAAGTAACATCTGCTCCGTCTTTTTGTTGCAGGGTTCATGGTATAATTAGCTCTATATTTCAGCAAATACAATTTGCTCCCATAGCGGACAAAGCAGCATGAAGAAAACATAAATAATTGCAGATTAGAGAAACAGAAGGCAAATTGGTTGTAGATGGCTTTGATAAAAAAGGGTTAAAGAGAATAGAAGGTCACCTCATTATTAAGAAAAAAAGAGGCAGTTAAAATTAGATATGGTCTTTGTAATTAAAGAAAACACACACTGAATGCCCCCCCCCATAACAATATTCCCTGCTTGGCCAAATAAAATAATGGTTTGCAATGATGTAGTTTCTTTTGTATGTATTTAGAAATCACTTTAAGCATTTTGCATGTTTGGATGCATAAGGGAATATTATATATCAGAGGATGTACTGAAAACCTATAGGAGGTTTTATACTATTTCTCATAATATAAACTGCACTTTCTGTTTTTGTCACACTTAATTATAAGTATCAGGTGTTTTAGCTTATCTAGATAGCCAGGTGTTCTTTTGTTAAGAGACCCCCCCATCAATATATTTACATGACTGAATTGTATTCCCTTCAAATTGACTTTATTGCAACATGATAAAAGTTTCCAGTATGAAATATCTAGTTCGTTTGTTAATTTTTGATATTGCACAAATTAACAAAAGTATTTCATAGCATGTCCAAATATTCAGAGTCCAGTAATAATATAGCATATTTTGGTAACTCATATATAATGTATATTGTAATTTACAGGATGCTGCATGACCAATGATTACATTAGTCACACGGTCATACAAATATAATTTCCCCCATCATTTGCTTGCAGATTACAAGCTACAAAACCCAGTGAGTGATGGCTTAGTGGTATTATGAGTGCCTAACAGTGCATAACTATTGGTTCAAACCCTAGCCTGCTCTCCATTTTAAAACAAACACTTTCAAACAACACTTGGGCCCCATCTCTTTGGAGACGTTCTAGTCTGTTTAATTAAAACCTAAGAAGTTGTTGAAACAAAGTGATAATGTTTAGTTTGATTTTCTTTTAAGAAAGGTATGTAGTGATTTACATTTAGCGATATGTTCTAATGGCATAAAACGAGTGAAAACACAGACATATGCAAGGTCATTATAGATGTGAAGCCTAGTACTAACATTGATTAGAATGAACAGTTAACAAATTAAAATTATAAATCCAGACAAAAGCTGTAATGAATTAGTATGTAGTCTGTGGTGAAGGTCAGTTTAAAACATAATATAAAGCAAAATATAATAAAACCCAACAATTCTAGCAATGTTTATTTTTCCTTTTAGTTGTACTCTGAAAATTCCATATATAGACATATATATATATTATATACATATATATATATATATATATATAATAAAGGATATTTGGCATCTACCCATTTCCTTTTCTCCCTCTTAACTCTTTTGTTCCCTCACATCACATCTCCATTTCAACCTCATGTTCTTTTTTTAATCCATGGAATCAAGTTAGTGCTCTCCGTACACGCACGGGTATGGGCTCCTCCACTGAGTTATGACAATCTACTAGTGACTAACCCTCAAAGAAAATGATTCTCACTTTTGCAGCAACCATCAGCTACTAAAGCCTTCTCAGCTAGAGATGAGAACATAGAAGCTCTACCACCTCCACATAGGAAGTTTTACCTGTGACCATCTTGTTTTTGTGCTGTGCTAGTAAGCTCAGCTGCTGTTAGTCTGTGTGAGGCACAGCCATGTCATATTTAGAAGACATCATTTTACAACCGTTCTTCCCACCAACTGGCTTCTATATTCTTTCCTCACTCTTTTCCACGATGTGCCCTGAGCTTTATGGTGAGTGTAGGGTTGTCCATAGCTGAGCATTCACATCACTTATTGTGGGCACTTGAACAGTTACGAGTCTCATTATTAACCACTACCCATTGCAAAAAGAGATGTCTTTGGTCAGGGGTGCGGTCATCATGAATCTATGGATAGATACTCAGATATGTAGAAGGCACTTTGAGAGTGCGAACAGTTAGAGTTCTTCCTTCTGTGAATTTCAAGTAATTTGGCATGATATTGGTACACATATGTTTGTGCGCCCTGCTTCTAGATTTCAGGAACAGAAGTTATGGCAAAGGTAAGATACTCATTCTACTTTCACATTCCGGGTATTTATATGTGTATTATTGGCAAACATTCTCAAGTTATGTATCAGTTCTCTAATTTTTGTGTGTATGTGAAATAATACAAGAAAGCAAAAATATTTTGGTCTTCTTGTACGCAACATGTTTAACATTAACATAATGAGTATGAAATCAATGAGACTGCTATTGACTGTTCCCGTGTTAATATTGCCACTGATTCAAACTAAGTGCACTGAATGTTAGGAGATGGGTCATTCATGAGAATTGGAGTCAATTTCATTGTGTGAACTATATACTAGGAGACATATTGGTCTTAATTTACTTTTGTCTTGCTCTGCAATTTACAATTCAAGATCTGTAAATGGCTTTTAGTATCTTTTAAAATTCTGAAGATTGTGCACAAGTGGATGAAACACAAAACTTTTTTTCTGGATTTATTTTGTTCTTCAACAACTTCACACAGGTGGAAATGCACCCTGCTCACACTCACTGTTCACTCTCTCTTGTCTTTCCTACCTGTAACTTCTTCCTCTCTCTCAATGTCTCTTTGACATTGCTTTGTTCAGAAAAGAAGCCTGAGTCGATGTGCCATTCTTGAGAACTCAGAAGTTGTTGTACAATGTTTCTCATGCTGTATCCATCACAAATTTGAAGCATCCTCCAGATTGCTATACATTTAAAAAGTTTCATATCTAATTTATTTTATTCGGCTATGTCTTTGCCTTTAATATATACAGATAAGAAAATCTTAGTGGCTTTTCTGAGGTAGATTGACATTGTTTTTAATATGTGAATATAGTGAGTCTGTAACATAGATTCAACTCCTTTTAGAAACGAAGAACTGTTTTTTTTTTAGTTAGATTATCAACATGAAGCTTTAAATTAAAACAATGTTATTAAGCTTAAGTTTATTTTTATCTTTAGATTTTGTGCACAATAGAATTTTGTGATTTAAAGAAATCATCGTTTGAGCTACATAAGATTGTAACAGAATCTGTAGCTGTAAGGCATTTTTAAAAATTGGAAGCTGACCTTCCTTTTAGAAGGATCTGTGTGACTGACTAGATGTAAATTTGTGCTAATGATATTTTTTCTATAAGTGTGAAACACTGACAAATTTCTGCTAATTGAGATTATCATAATTTTCACTATTTCTGAAAGAAATCCTCTGCTGAATTCTAAGCTGAATTATTGAAATGTGTTTATTATTTTCGTTATGTGATAAACAATATTTCAACTTGAAAAAAAGCTGAGAATATTGATACATTGTGTCAAGTGTACATTGTTTTGAACAGTCTTGAACACTGGCAATGTAATCATGACACGATTTATCATTATTTGGGAAGAATATTAGTTACAGAAGCATTTTGCAGACCATTTGTTTAGTTCTTTTACATAGAAATTCGTGTGTAGAATAAAAGAAGAAACACAAATATATTTTGGTTCATCATTCCCAATGTATCAAAATACTGATTTTTATTATCCAGTTTTAGGTTTTGTTTCCATAGACTAAGATGTTATGTTGAACCAACATATTTGAATATTTACTATAAGGAGTCATTCTATTTATAACTGTGAAGTTTTTCTACTCAACAATGTAAAAAAGACACAAAATGATTGCCAATCCTGACCAAAAAATTAATGCAGGCACCAAGTGACCTAGTAAGTTTTTCAAGGTTAAGAATGGGACCATCTAAAACGGTCTAGGATAGTTAAAACAAACTCCTAGTCATGCAAACATGTCACTTTGTTAGCTACTATGACAGTCTATCACAGATATTCTCTAAACTACCCAGTAATCAAGTTGCTAAGAGACAAGCAACATTTGCTTATCTAAATACAAGAGATGGATAGGGCATCTTCAAAAACCCCTAGAGATCTGCAGAATATGGCATTCAAAGATGTTATCTTAAATGAAGATTTTTTTTTTATATCGAGACATATCAGCACCTGACAGCACCCCCTATTCTACTCCAAGTAGAAGATAAGCATCGAAGAACCTCCACTGTAAGATGGTTGAATTAGTGGCAAGCCTTTCTCTTGGCATGAAAAAACCCCTTGCACCAACTGCAGACAGACTGCTGTCCAAAAAGGACAAAACTTGGTAGCAGGGAAGTCGATAGCCTAACTCTGCCAAGACAGGGTAGGTAAGTCCTTCATAATCCCTGCTCTACAACAAATGTCTGTCAGAGAAACAGGACCCAAAGGCTGAAGACTGATGCTGGAATGTATGGAGAGAAAATGGGAACTGTCCAGGCAGACATTGGTATGTTCTTTCTTAGTTTTGGAAGCTGCAGGCCCTGCACTTCCTATATAAGCAAATATATTTATCCCTCTCAGGTCTCTGAGGTGGTTGAAGAATAGACAGCTAGAGTCTCATAGTTAAATTTTGAGTTGTTTAGGAATCAAGAGGGTGTTATAGATCTAAGAAGATACTCTTAAAAGTGTGTTGCAAGATAGTATGAATGTTGAGTCACATATAGACCTTTAAACTCATGGAGTTGGTTAGATAGTAGAATGTTAAAGTCAGGGGCCAAATATGTATAAACTGGACATTGGGAAGGTATACTGGGCCATTTAACTCTCATAAATGTGGCATATTTATATCTATTGTTTTGTATAATACTTACTGTTATAAGAGAAGGAACCATCTGTTGGACTGAAAGAGGAAACTTCTGGGGGGAAGAGGGTGGAAGGGCGGGATAGGAAGGGGGAATAGGGAGGAGTTTGTTACTGAGATGTAACTTGAAGAAAAAAAATAAAGTATTAAAATAAAAAAAAAAGAATGGGACACATGATCAGATGTTCAAGACTAGAGACTTATTACTAGTTCACTAATGGAATGTGACTATCGAGAAAACGTTCAGTGAGGTGAATGAATGATTTGGTAATAAATAGTTTACACCAGTGATTATTTCTATGGGATGGGGAAATAATATGCATTTAATCCTCAGAGTCAAATGGTAGATTTTTGGAAAAAAATACATGTTCCATACTGTTGCCCCTGCCTCTTCTCTTCTATATTCTTTCACTTCAGTTATTAAGAATATAAAATACATTTTAAATGTATACTTAATTTTATGTTTAAGAGTGTTTGCCTGCATTTTTGTATGTATGTACACTATGTATACATTACCTATACTGTTGGAAGCCAAAGGAGGGTAAAGTATACCGAGAACTGAAATTACACATAGTTGTGATCCACTATATGGGTTCTCAGAACTAAATCTTTTTATAAAATTGTTTATTTATTGCTTCAATTTATATCTCCATCACAGTTCCCTCCCTGCACTCCTCCCAGACCTACCCTCTTAAGCCTCCCACCCTCTCCCCTTTCTTCTACCTATCCTACTCCTCCAGTGTGGGGTACCCTACATATCAGCCCCCTTCAGTTCAGCAGCCATATGAGGGCCAAGAGCTTCCACTTGCACTGGGGGGTCTACATGGCAGTTCTAGGGCAAAGTATCCCACTAACAAGTAACAAAGTCTATGTTCCATTTCCTTTCAGTCTGTTGGTTGTCAGATAGTTATCTTGTACTACATGGCTAAAATCCAGTTATAAATGAATAGATGCCATATGCATCTTTCTGGGTCTGGGTTAGCTCACTCAGGATGAGCTTTTCTAGTTCTTCCATTTGACAGCTAATTGCATGATTTCCTTGTTTTTGATGGCTGAGTAGTATTCCATTGTGTAAAATATACCATAGCTTTTTTTTTGTATAATCCATTTGTCAGTTTAGAGACTTCTGGGTTGTTTTAAGTTTCTAAATATTACATGGAAACCAAATATTGATCCTTTTCAAGAGCAGAAAGTATGCTGAATTGATGAGACATCACTCAACTTTTTGGAAACATATTTAAAATCTGAGTCCTGATCAAACAAGTATATATTTTCCTTATTACTATTCTACATATGCTAAACAATAAAATGTAACTATTATTTTTTGCACAATTCATATTTTATTAGGTATTATAGGTGATCACTTACTTATATGTAAATTAGTAAGCAAGGTATATGAAAATACTGTATCTATCTATGTATGCATTGGACATGGTCATCAATGAAATTCTATGTTCAGGAAGATTTTTGTAACCAATTTCTCACAAATGTTTGAAGTCCATATTAAATAAATACAATGGCAACTGTTTTCCTATGCCATCTTACACTTCTCTTCAGTACCTAAAACCTCTGTGAACGTTATAGTCATATGATTATTTACCCACAAATTTTTAAATCATCTTTTTGTCCTTTTGCAAACTTGAATGTGCTGTCCTCTGCCAGATGTGTGATTTATCTCTCATTAGCCAACATTTTCAACATTCCTTTTTCTCTTTATGGTCACTTTCTTCACTTGCATTAAGTGCCATCTACAAAAGCACTTAGTTCAAAGCTCTAAAGTAACAGGTGAAATTGTAACACCGATATGGCATAACAACAAAATTTTTGTGAAGGGCACATTTTATTGTATTATTGTATCAAGTTTCATAAATTGATAGAATTTCTTATTGGTGTTTCTTCCTAAAAAGTCACATATATTTCTGGTAAACTTATTATAAACACACTTTAAACCATTCAGTGAAGACTATGCATATGGTTCAAACAGTCCCACTTTGCTCTCAAAGCCTTAAAGTGTGTACATACATATGTCTCATGCTACTCTTTCTTGTCTGGAGGATGTTAACTATCTTGAAGACCATGTGGTTGGCCTATCTGTACCATTGTTTCAGGGATTAATTCCCATTCAATGACCATTCAGCAAATCTATTTAAAAGCAATAAACTCAGAAAACAGGAAAACAAACAGGCAATTATTACATTCAAGGTATTAATTTCTGTTGAAAACCTCAACAACAATGCAGGTACTATATGTATATTTTACACCATCTAGCCATATATAACTGGATTATTAAAAAATTAAATGAAAAAGAAAAAATGTTTATTTGTTTCTAATGATTTTGTTTGGAATTACATCAGTGAAATGGTAACTTAGCTAGCTATTGAGTTTGAAACACTTTAAAATTTAAATTCAGAGAGCTTTTGATATTCCTCATTGCTAAGATGTTCAACCTATACTCTGCTCCTGTCTTTTATCAGTATATCTGTGTTTTTACTCACTTACTCCTCTGTCTAGACAATAGGGTTCTCTCAATATTAATAGCTTGAAACTGAAGTTCCAATGTAGTAGGCTTCGGAAGAAGAGAGATCGACAAGTAATAAGGCCATGAAGGTAGAGTGACAATGACTGACAACAGTATTTTTTGGAAGTCATCCAGTGTATGGTAGTTTTTAACCTTAGCCTGGGGCATCAAGACACATATTAGCTTAAAAATATGATACCATCTTGGTACTCAAATACCCTGTGTCCACAGGTTCACTTATTTCCCCCTCCTTTACTAGGTCTCTTTCTGCAATTATTGTGAGAGGTTCCTCTTCTGTGTGCATGCTTCCTTTCAATTTCTTTACCACAGCCAGTTTGGTTCAGTTAGCAAATGTGTAAAAGACGGTTACTCTTCTGTGTATAAGTATCTCAACTGTTCCCATTGCATTGAGAGGCAAAAAAGTCATCTAATACGCCTCATTAGAATCAATAGTGTCCTCATTTCTTTGTCATTCTGTCTTCTTTTCCATCCATGCTTACTCTTATTTATTTTTAAACATGGTAGTCCCTTTACAGTTCTCAAATATATCACAGTTGTGGCTGATTTTAGGTCCCTATCCTCTTCACTCTTCTTACTAATTTCCTTGCCAAGATGACCAATTACTTTATTTCTCATCTCCAAATGCACTATTCTTTTATTGTTGATATTAATATATCTATGTTTTAAAACAAAGTGCTTTATTAATACATAATTTCCTCCTTTATAGTTTTATTTTTCCCATAGTGATAAAAAATAACAAATCTGACAAGCCACAATTTTGCTTACAGAACCATATATAATACAATGTATAAGTCCATATATGTTTTAGAATGTGAGTCCCGTTGTTATCAGATCTTCCTGAGTCTTTCTTTACACTCTGCTCAATTCTAATCTCAATTTCTAGAATGGAAATCTAAAACTGTTTTGTTGAAATAATAAAAATTAATGTCCACATTTATACACACACATGTGGCACAGTAAATGAAAAAATATATTGTCAAATTGTTTTAAATAACCAGAACCATGGACATATCTTAGTTTTTTAATGAGTGTGTCAATGGGTGGTAACTCAGTCAGTAACATGCTTGCCTTGCATAAATAATGACCAATGTTACACATCAACAGGAAGAAAGACATGCCCATTGTTAGTGTATGCTTCTTATCCAGTGTGGCAGACAAAAACACAAAACAAGTAGATCTCTGAAACTTTCTAGTTAGCCAGTCTAGACTCCTGAGACAGTTCAAGGCAATGAGAGACATATTCTCTTAAAATCAAGATGATCACTTGTGAAACAACGGCTGAGGTTGTTCTCTGATCTCCACGTGGAGATGCTTACATGCTCCTGTACACACACATTCCCACAGACCACACAAAGCATTAAAGTTTCTTCAGAGATGTACAATGAGAAAAAAATTATCCCTTAAAACTATATATATTAAAGATTGAAAATGAAAGAGTTAAAACATTTGTTTTCGAAATGTGACATGCTCTGGGAGCCACACATCACTTCAATTCATGTTTACATATTATGCCATGATAATTGCTTAAAGTGTAGAGATTTTTAATTGAATTTTATGGCTGGTCTATGTTGTTCATAGTAATTTTTATGTTACAGCCTATGCGTTTAGTCATAGAAGATACAGAGAAATTTCCATTGATGTCATAAAGTATCTATAAAATCAAAATGGTCTTTCTTTAGTAGGATCTTATGTGTCACTAAATCTCTGAGCATTCAATTAGACATAAATATCTTTTAAAATAAATATTTAGTGATTTCAATATCTTCCTCTAAAACAATAAACATCAGTGATAATGTGTTATATCTGTTAAATTATATGTATTTAACACATTATTTAGCTCTTAAAAACTATAAATATTAATAAATTTATAAACAGATTCTCATTAATTCCTAAACATTCCTTTTTACAATAGGTATTCCTAATCAATGTTATAATTTAGATATATTATTTCAAAATATATTTGTTGTTGGGATGTTATCACCTTATTTCATGTATTAAAATTATTTTAAAATAAACTTTATATTCTTTCACATTGTGTTGTCTTTTAATCATTTTAGAATACACAAGATTTACTTTGAAATTAATTATATCCTTTTACTAATCAAGCAGTTAATTTAAATAGCAAAAAGTTTATATTCTCAGGTATATTCATAACTTAAGAGTTTCAAAATCATATTTGTTGTTCAAATCCAGTGTGAATTAAAAAAATGAGTCCTTTGTTATTCACTTACCATAATTATTTAACAGTTCAGTTTATCATGGAAATATCATAATAAATTGTAGTGTTCCATTACTATTGACCTTTAAAAATCTTTTAGGAATTGATACTTGAGGCCTACAAGCATACATACTCTTGCTCTTTTCCTTGTCTTCTAAATATTCCCAATTAACATCCTTTTCTTGAATTTTAAACGGATAACATTAATTTGACATTTTAGACCCAATATTAAATTTTTATGCTTGCTTTGATTGCACCTGGGAATGAGAAATGAAATTTTGATAGAAACAAAATTGCCACTGGGAATAATATTGATTACCTTGAATGTGTGGCTTTATTTACCATTTAAAACATGTTGGCCAAGTCATCTGGAAACAGTTTAGGAGTTATTTTTTCAATCTTTGATATCACCCTGATTTTCAGCTTCAGACAATTATTCAATTTTAGAATATATGGTACAAGACATGATGAATTTTCTAGAAGTTAGACCATCAGGAAAAATAATGTCAGAATGTATTAATATTCCTAGATTATAAAAAAAGTTACAAAATCTTATCTGAATATCCATGTTGTCTTCAAAAGAAAGGTATTCCCTTTCTTCTGTACTTATTACAAATAGACATATAAGGAAACCCAATGCTCCTTCTCTTATACCTGGTTAACTTATGCTTTTAAACAATGAATACTGTAAATTCAGAATTTTTTCCCTCTTATCCTATGTTCATTGCTTTTTAGAACTATTTTGTTCATGTTTCTAAAATCCGAGTTGTTACACTACTCACTTGAAATTGTGTGTTGTAAAATTATAATGTTTTATATAAATGTTAATTATAGTGAATTTCATTCATTTATTTATTTTTTATCTTTATTTATTTCTTCAGGTTACATCTCCATCACAGTGTCCTCTTTCCACCCCTCCAAGACCCGCTCTCACACCCTCTACCCTCTATCCCTTCCATCCCACTCCTTTGGAGTGGAGTGACCCTACATATCAGTCCCCTTCCCCAGTTCAGCAGTCATATGAGGGCCAAGAGCCTCCTCACACACTGGGGCCCTACAAGGCAGCACCACTAGGGCAAAGTGTCTCATTGACAGGAAACAAAGTCTATGTTCCTGTTCCCTGGTGCATTGGCTGTAGTATAGATATCCTGTACTATGAATTTCCTAATTTATACTGTTGATTCTATGATTGTCTATTTTGGACCATACTGAGTTAAGGGAAATCAATACAGTATTTGAAGAGTATTTCCATTTTGCATGTCAAAAATTCAGTTTGTTAGAGTCCATTTTTGGCATTTAGTCATTACCAATTTCAACTTGTATTTCCATTTTCTTTTAATGTTTATGCTTCATTAACTTTTAATTTAATTCAATTTTTAAATATTTTGTTTCTTTAAAGACTCAATCAGTACAAATAATCATAATTTCTTTTCAATAACACTAGGAAGTCCCAAATGACATGGTAAATACTCTTTTATTTAGTTGCCTCTTTCTTCTTTTCCTCTTGTCAGTTACAAGATGACAGAAAGTTTATTTGTACTCATCATCTGTCTATGTGATAAATTGCTGTCTCACACAGAGTCTTTAAAAACATATCCTTTATCATCTCTGTATCAATTCAACACTTATAATCATAACCTTGACTTCCACTTCATAATAATTGCTTATTTATGAGTTGTCAAAATCAAGTGGCTTTATGTTTCTTGAACACAATCGCAATTCAATTTTGTAATTAAGTATGTAGCGTTTTCCAGTTATTTGGAGCACACACAAAAAAGACTTATTTTGAGAATACAAAAGAAACATAGAAATTCTCACTAAATTTTATTTAATGTTATACTTTGCCAGTCAATTCTCATGGTGAAACACACACACATGTGCACATGCACACACGCACGCACCAGGCACACGCACACTTGCTTTCAAGTAATGAACTTTCAATAAAGCACATGAAAGTAGAGTTTGTGGTCTTCCTTTTATTATTAGAAGTCATATGAAATAATAGTCAACTTACAAAGTTAATGTGTGACATGAAAAGTGTCATCATTCTCAAATGCTGTCAGATATCACAGCATATCCAGAGGGTGGTAATTGGAGCTACACAAAAAGTTCCAAAAACACTTTCACGGATTCAAGAAGACCCAAACTCTTTACTAATAACTCTAAGAAACCCCTTAGTTTTTAAACTGTTATGCCTTCATGAGCATATGGTGAAGGTTTTCAGAGCTATGTGAAATGACATTTCTTTTTTTTTTAACTGCTTCTTTTTTTTTAAATACTTTATTTTTTTTCTTCAAGTTACATCTCAGTCACAAACCCTTCCCTATTCCCCCTTCCTGTCCCACCCTTCCACCCTCTTCCCCCCCCCAACAGCTTCTCTTTTCATTCTAACAAATGGTTCTTTCTCTTATAACAGTAAATTCTATACAAAACAGCAGAATTAAATATGCCACATTTATGAGAGTTAAATGGCCCAGTATACCTTCCCAATGTCCAGTTCATACATATTTGGCCCCTGACTTTAACCTTCTACCTTCTAACCATCTCCATGAGTTTAAAGTTCTATAGCTGACTTAGTTTTCATACTAACTTGCATCACTATTATAACCATCTTCTTAGATCTAGAACACCCTCTTGATTCCTAAACAACTCAAAATTTAGCTATGAGACTCAAGCTGTCTATTTTTCAACCACCTCAGAGAGCTGAGGATAAATATATCTGATATATAGGAAGTGCAGGGCTTGCAGCTTCCAATAGAAGAAAAGCATTGAAGAATCTCCAGTGTGAGATGGTTGAATTAGTGGCAAGCCTATCTCTTGGCATGTAAAAACTCCTTGCTTCAACTGCAGACAGACTGCTGTCCAAAAAGGACAAAACTTGGTAGCAGGGATGCCAAGACAGGGTAGGTTAGTCCTTCATAATCCCTGCTCTACAATAAATGTCTGTCAGAGAAACAGGACCAAAAGGCTGAAGACTGATGCTGGAATGTATGGAGAGAAAATGGGAACTGTCCAGGCAGTCACTGGTTTGACATGACATTTCAATAGGTGAACACAAGGTCAAAATAATAAGCCAAACCATTTATTCCTAGACTATCACTTAAGACTTTTTAATAATTCCAAAATAGAATACTTTATTCATTACGTTTATTTTTTTACAAAATACATTATGATAATAATCATTGAATTTATAGCTTTGTTTTATTGTTAAATATTTTCTATTTTAATTTTTCAATTGAGTTAAGTATTTATGAATATAACCTGTGTTTGTAAATAAATCTCAAAATCAAATGTCTGAACATTGCTGCTATATACACTTATATATTTAAGCCAGAGCCTTGGTTTCAGACTCAGTATTTGAATACCTTGTCTATTTTTGTCATCATTTAATTTATTTACTTACTTCACATTCCCATCACAACTTCTACTCTCTCCTCTCATCTCAGTCCTTCCCTCTCCCCTCCTCTTCCCATATTCCTCCTATTTCCCTTCAGAAAAGGAGAGCCCTCCATGGATATCAACCCACTTTGATATATCAAGTTGTAGTAGTACTAGGTGCATCTTCTGTTATTGAGGCTAGCCTGGCCAATTTTTAATATTGCTTATTGAAGGGCTTTCTTTCAATGGCTTCTATTCAGTAGTGACAGTGAGAAGAGGAATGATATCAATATGACAATCTCAGAAGAATAAACCATTTTCATGAGCTAAAAATTATTTCCAAATTATGTTGATTTTAAAATTATTATTTGGTATTTAATTTTTATATTACATTTTAGAGTTCCTTATTTATGAGAAGTTTCCATGCTAAAGTTTTCTGTGCATCTCATTCAACAAATTTGATATTTAGGAATGGATTTCTCTATGTGAGACTTTGTAATTTGTTCTGAGTTCTGAAGTAGATATGAAACAAACACACAACTACAACAAAAAACTCAACCCACAGAAACCTCCACAACTGTCATTCCAACTTCATCCAAGTGATAACATTAAGATAGAAACCAATATTACATTCAGAGAAGCTAAAGCACTTATTCTTTGAATAAAGTATTATTTGAATTGAGTATTTTATTTCAATATTATATGATAATGCATGTATCATACAAATCTTTCAGACACTTCCCATCTTTCTATATAAAGTAGGTTGTTCACAATTACTTGAGATATTAACTCTCTAAACATTTAAAAATTACAGCATAATGATTTGTAATGTTTATTGTCAATAGTTTTTATTTGATCTTTTTCTTACAGTTATGATAAAGGAACTTGACATTTTGTGATATTAAATGGTGTGTGTGTTAACAGGTTTCAGTTCTCTTTTTAATGTCTGACATAACAATTTATTATGTATTTGTGAATACAAAATCATTTCTGTATTTAATCAGAAGAGCAATTACTATGTTTGCTTTATTTTAATTTCCTCCTCTTTAGATTTCCATAGAGGACATTTCAAAAATTTATGTGTAGCATAAACACTTCTTTTAGTTAACTATAGAAGCTTAACACTCACTGCATTTACAGCCCCATAGGTGTAGTTGAAATTTTACATATTAAGCAGAGTTGCTCTCTGACATGGACTTATAAAATGATCATCATTTATAATTGTAGTTAGCATAAATATTAGAATTCAGATTTGTAGGTGGAAAAGAGAAACCAGTAATGATGAGGATAATGATGAGGAAAAAGGAAATACATTAAATTGACAAATTTATTCTTTTTGTAGCATTTTGATGGCTTATGTTAAGTGAAATTCTTACTTGAAGTTTATATTAATATGATGAAATTTTTAGATTTGTGATGAGTTTTCTGATTATTTCAGCTTTTCTGTGGTGAATAAAAAGTTAAATATTAAAGAATTTAGAACAATATTGCCAAACCAAATTAAAGAACTCTTTAACGATGTTCTCACTTTTGTAGTGATTAACTTCACTCCTGGAGCCAACTCATGATTTACAGCATATAAAATGAGACTGTAATTTGTCTTAATGAAAACGATCTGGTCATGTAGTCACTATATACATCAAAATACAATTTATATTTAAAATGCAAACAACCAAGACGAGAAAAGCAACAATCTCAAATGGTATTTCAAGCTACCATAGAATAATTGCCAATATTTTCCAATTAATATTTTTTCTTTCCTTGTGCATTTTAAAAGATACTTAAAGCATGCTCCAAAATTAGACTTGACAATTGCAAATGCCAACCAACTAACTCAGTAATAAAATCAATACTTACATTTCCCTGGAGGCCACTATTTACTGTTTGGTTCACCATTTTCTTAATGGAATGGCAGTTATGTTTGCATAAGCCTTGTAGCTACCGTTTTTTATGTTTTAACTAAAAGCAGCTTTCTAGAAGAAGTATAAGAAAGAAATTCTTAAGTTACTATTAAAATTGCCAGAACCATTTAGCATTTAATATGAGTGCAAAGAATGTAGATAACTGTGAATGGGTCATGCACATGGCTCTCTCTCCTTCTCTCTCTCTCTCTCTCTCTCTCTCTCTCTCTTTTACACACACACACGCACACACACACACGCACACACGCACACACGCACACACATGCACACACATGCACACACACACACAAACACGAACAAGCACTCAGGCACACAAACATGACTCTCTAGAGCATTCACAGGTTCACAATTTTCAAATATTGATGATATGCTTGACGTCTTCAATGAAAAGGGAATGGATCTGATAGCTAAAACATTTTACCATATTAAAAACAACTGAGTAAGTTTAAATGAACATTTTTGTAATTACTTCTGATATATCATTTCAGTTTTGATTTTAAGCAGTGTATTATGGAAAGAACAGTAGAAAGGAGGAAGACAGAGAAAATGAGATCTTATATATTTCACACTGTGAAATTATTGTCAAAATATGATTAACAAATGTATTTCTTAATTTTATTCAGTGCTTCTTTTCTAATGATTTTGGTTTGACAATAGCCCCCTCCCACTTTTATTCTGGCTAATATTTTGATAAATAAAATAGTTCAAAATTGAAATATGCGCATCATCTTGTCTATCTATTTCCCTTCTTCTATATGTTTATTGTTTACAAAATTAGAGAAGGATTAAGTTGGCACAAAATGCTGAACTGGGGCGGGGGACTGTTATGTAGGGACACTCCACCCCAGAGGAATGGGATAGAAGGAGTAGGGAGTAGAGGGTGCGAGGGTGGGACTGAGAGAGGTAGAAAGAGGAAACTGTGATGGAGATGTAACCTAAAGTAATAAATAAATTTTAAAAGAAGCTATCTGCAATTTATAGAAGCTAGAGTAGGAAAATATAGTCTCTATATTTTGCAATTTTGTTTTGTTTTGTTTCAGTGTGTGTATGTATTTAGATGTGTTTTTTTTCAGATTTAATTTTATGTTCTGAGAAAGAACATGAAATTCAATGTGTAGTGGGTGGGAATCTCAGAAGAGTTGGGAGAGGGGAAAGAATGTGAACAAAATTTGCTATAGCCAAAAAATAAGTTAATAAACACATAAAATAAATATGTCACCTTCGTGCTTATTTTTAAGAAGATTTGCAATTTTTCTATAGTTAAAAGAAATTTAGAAAAACATATCTTTACATTTGGTTTTACCAGATAAAAGGATAAGAGCCATTCAAGATGGAAGAGTACATTTTACTCTTTAATAAAGTAGTCACGCTTTATTAGCACTTGTATAAGGTTAAAGTAGGCAAACTATTTGAACAGAATTCATGGCTGCTTTCAGAAGACATGTTTTTAAGCAGGATATTGAAAAAGAAGGTCCATTGATCAGCTTCTGCCTTTTTATATGATGATGTCAGCCACTAATGCTAGTGTGATTAAGCTGCAATATTTTCATCACAAAGAAAAGCTCATATCCAAATTTTTAATGAGTGGAGAAGCAGAAACTAAGTAGATTCGTAGGCTCCCAGGAAAATTCTTGTAACTCCTCGCAGACAGTAAATATTGAGAGTAAGATCAGAATAAATGTGATGATGAATCGAAATTAATCACTGAAGTTATTACTTATGGCGTCACAGTATTCTACATTCAGGCTTTTCACAGGAGGTTTTGAAGAGCCCTACAGGACCAACCAAAGGTAATTGATACAGAATCGCTGCTTCATAACAGCTGTGGGAACAAGGTGCTACAGTTTGTACTTTAATCTACCTTTCTTTCTGAGAATTTATTATGTGTTGAATTTATTCTTTTGTAGATCTGGGAGCTATCATTTTTATGTAAATTAATCTTTTTAGAAGATTTGTCCTCTTTTTCAAACACTAATACATTCATTCAAGGGTCCTATTATTCACATCCAGCTGGCTTTTATCTGGTGATATTTACTTCAAAAAGCCAAGTTAAATGGTATCATAGATTAATTCTCAGGGCACGGGAAAGCTTTTTTTTTGGAGAAAACATGGTTTGGTAATTATGTGAAATATCATAATAAAAATCACAGAAAATGTCAGAAATGTGTTGTGTCATCTGTCATAATAGGAACTTCAAAAAGCTGCTTCTTGAAACATGGTACCTTGCTCTTGTCATAACGTTTTATTTCAAAAACATTTTACATATCACAAAAGTTTGATTTGGATTTTAATGAACTGTCATGAATTTAGCTTTTTGTTTTTCCTCACACAAAGCAATGAAACTTCAAAAGGGGCTTATCCATTGCTATCTTTTACATAAATCAAGCTCCAAATAAGACACATTTTACAATTCCATTTAAGATCCCACCGAGACAATAATTTGCAAGCTGTGCATTTTGCAAAGTAATATAGTAATGTCTAGTTTGCATTTTTTAAAAACCAAATTAATCATACTTTATTGAGTACATTGAAGCAAACCTAAAATTCATTTATTATTAAAATCTGCTACAAATATAAACTATATTTTATACATAAAGGACAAACTCATTTATTCATTAAGATAATTTGGATAAAACACTTGGCATATGCATTTTGTAGCTACAGAAGAAATGTCATTTGCCATTCTGGTGGATTTGAATTTTTAAAACAGTATACATGTAGTGAGCTGCTCGAAATTTATTTTCACACTAAATTGTGCTGAGAATTAACACTTCCATATAAGAATAGAAACTAATCTAAACCTTGAGGATTTAAAAGAAACAAAAAATTACTACCCTGAAGTAATAAGTAAACCTAATTTAAAAATTACTACAGCTAATTGTTTTTTTAAACAGACATTTCATAAAAGTTATGAAGAATACTGCATCTTCTACTATATGTAATCAATCTGTAATAATGGGATCATGAAAAGTTTTGATAAAAAATAAATATCTACCCAGGCAGAATTAAAATGCATTGTGCTATATATATTTTTAGGCTGCAAAACAATAAGGTCCATTTATCTCCATGGGTTTTCAGTGTACAATGCTAATAGATCATTTTATTCATGATTATATGTAGGCCTGAAACTAAAATTATTGTAACTTCACTTAAAAATAACAGCTACATGAGATCATAAATGGTCATTTTGAGAAATTACTTTGGGAGTTTCTAGTATAAGGATTGTGAACTTCAAGAAATGGTACCAAATTGCACAGTGGGCCAGAAGCATGTGGAATGTATTTTCCAGGTGCATATTCTCCATAGTTCCCACTCATTTACTGTCTGCTGATGTGTATAACCATCTGGACAATGAACATTGTTTGAGATATCACAGGTTAGTAGTATGAATTCTGAATTGAAAGGAAATAACAGTGTTAAAATGCATCTCTAAATTTAATTTTGTTATGAAAATATTAACGTTTATCTTGTTACATTTAATAGACTTCAATATTAAATCCTGAATCTTGAAAAAGTATCCTCAATTTGTCATCTCTAGTTCTGACTCTCAGGGAAGAACTAAAGTGTCTACCCTGCTAGATCTACAAAACACTGTGGCCTTTTTAATAAATCTTCTTCTTTGCAATCTATCACTGGAACGCTATCACCCTTTATCTAGAAAGGGTGCCTCTTTACAAGAAAGCTCCTAAATAAAATCCAGTTTGATTCCTTTGTATTTAAAAGTACGGCAAACCCTATCGCGTTTCAGTAAATAGCTTACAGGTCAGTGGAGCCAGAAAATGAACAGAGTAACTCTTGCATCATTCAATGGAGTTCAGTCATATCTTTCTCGGGACACCTTTTTTTTTTTTTCAACCATCATAGAAAGCAGTAGTGGTAAAGAACATATTTTTTCCATTTTGGCAATTTTCCCGTAGCATGAAATATGAGATTCAAGATACTTGTCCTGGTCATATCAATATCAATGTAGTGGATGACAGAATTTTGAATGGTCATTCCTGATGATGAGCCTCCTCTTCGTCAGAGTATCTGACCCATCACTTTAATCATCTCTCCACTACCTAGGATGATGACCAAACTCATCATCCTGACATCTGAGAGCTTTCATTATCTGACCCTCGCTTACCTCACTCTGACTTCTGATGTCTTCCTAATGTGTGTTTGCTGTTCCATCTACTTGACTTTCCCTGCTGTCATCCAGAACCACCATTTGTGTACATCTTTTGCGCATTGGCCAGATTAGGCAGTTCTGTGAGCTGAATATGCTCTGACATGCAATAGGAAAGATTTAGGAACAAGGTTCAGTCCATATTCCTAAGGCTGGATATTTCCTTACAAATCCACATCATCTTCAGTGTTCATGTACATGCCAATATACAGAAATGCAAGATCTGTATTTGTATATGGTTAAATTCTCAGTTAGTATAAAATGCAATTATATTTACTCAACATATTTCATGTTATTGTTTGTGTGTGTATGTGTGTGTGTATGAGAGCATGTGTGGTGTATGCATGTTCAAATGTGGGTGTGTGTATGTTAGCAGGTGCACAGACAAGTGTGTGGATATGGATATAGAGACCAGAGAATAATTTTTGGTGTTTTCTCCAATTACTTTCCATCTTATATATTCAGGTACACTCTTACTTGTCATTTCTGCTAAGCCAAGTAGCCAGATCACCTCACATAAACTCTATCTCATCCTTCCAAGATATAGGATTGATATCAGGCTGATACATCTGTCCAGACAGTAAGTGGGTATTTGGGATCACTGTTTCCTAAAGAGAGAAAGAAGCAATGGAGTTGTATAGGTTGGAAGGTAAGAAGGGTCTGAGTGGAGATAAGGGAAGAAAAACTGGGATCAGGATATATTAAATGAACTTTTAGTAATAAATAAATGATACAAATAAATAAAAATATTAAGACAACAACAAAAATATTTGGGACCACAACTCTGGTCCTTATGTTTTACAACCCCAGCAATGATTCACTGTCTCCAGTCCTATTCACTATATTTCATATCATGTACATTTTGAAGTGTATCTTTCCAGTGTTCATGCAATGCATGGCTCTCCACTTGGTGTCCAACATAGTCTAATAATGATCACATGGATAGTTTCATTGTGTATTTGGCACTACAGTTTTGGCCAGTATTGAGAGAAAATTGAACTTCATCTTCAATACTTAGTGACCTTCAAGTACATTTCTTGCACATGGACTATCATGTTTTTCCTCTTTGTTTCCAAGATTTTCAAAATGTAAGAATAACTAAGCATTGGAATAAACAAGAATGGAAACTACTCAAAGCCACATAATTTCTTATCCAGAATTGAAAAATGTATGAATATTAATGAAATGATTTGCATTTTTCTCTACCATTGAAAGATATTTGGCATAATTAAAAATACTCAAGCCTTTTGAGTTAGGGTGAAATTCAGTGATAAAACATGTAGCAAGCATGCATGAGGTAGTGGTATAATTCCCACTTATTTTGTTATTCCCACAATAACAAAACTAAGTCTTCTTCTATTCTCAATAATGATACTTTTGTGAGCATGTGGGAGTTAAAAGAAACATCTAGAAAGCACCCAAAATTGTATTTTTAATCACAGAATCATTAAAGTCAAATTATTTTTGTTGTTATTTATTCGTGCCTGTTATGTATTTTTCAGGTGGTTTAAAGATATTTAATATGTGTAATATACTCCACTGTCAATATCAGCTCTCAGAGAAGCACAGAGAACAAAATTTCAAAATGCAACAAGAACAAAAATAACCTCTGGACAGATTATCATTTTATCCATTAGATGTTCCCAAGTATTATTTGTCTTGAAAATCATGTTTATTTTTATATAGTTGTTGAAATAATAAAAAGGGAAACTTTGAAATGATTTTTAGTTAACAGAAACATTTGCTGGGGCCAGGTAAATAGCTCAGATGTAAGAGTATGTGCAAAGCTTGCACAGGTCTTTGGGTTTGAGTTCTAACATCTCATAATCAAGTACATTGTCGTATACATATAAAATTACCATTTGGAAGGTACAAACAAGTGAATCAAACGTTTAAGGACATCCTTGTTTCCACAACAAGTTTGAAGTCAACCTGGAATACATAAAACCATGTTTCAAAAACCATTAAAACCACCAATAGGTAACAGCAAAGGAATAACAGTTACTGCACATTTAAAAAATAAATATTTGCCCATGTGCCTTCAGATTTTAGCAGGTCCAGATAAAAGGAGGTTATGTTCATTTTGCAGATCCTGATATGAGTAAGTAAGGGAATATGATCCTAGAACTATCCAATTGTTTGAAAAGAGTACAAGACAGATTTTGTGATCCCAGGGGAAAAAGATCATATTTTTCCATGATAGATTCATATGATTAGCAATCATATAATTATTGATTGGTCAATAAATAACCTTTCTATAGGAAAACAATTATATTTTCAAATTATTCTATTTTTTTTGTTTTTTGTTTTCATTTTGAGACAGGATTTCTCTATGTAGCCCTGGCTATCCTGGACTCACTTTGTAGATCAGGCTGGCCTTGAACTTTGCACAGATCCGCCTGCCTCTGCCTCCCAAGTGCTGGGATTAAAGATGTGAGCCACTGTGCCCGGTCAATTGTATTTTCAATAGGTTGACTTCTTAGGATGAAATAAAACATTTAAAATATATTAGCTTTATTTAAAACTTTGTTAGATCATGATAACTTACATAAGAGTTATTTTATTAAACTGAAGATATTCAAATATTTTATAAAAGATAGTTATTTAACTCCTCTGCATACTGTATTTTAGAAATAATGGTTATTTGACTATATATATCTATGTATATAGTTATATAATACATAATTGTATATAATATATAATAGTTATATTATGTATAAAATCATATATATATATATGATTTTCCTATATAGCTAAGGCTAGTTTTGAATTAAATATGTTGCCCAGACTTTCCTCAAAATTTTTGTCCTACTGTCATCCTTCCAAGTATTATGATAACAGATCTGTACCACCATGTCCACTGTGGCATTTTCCTTTTGAATATTACTGTGGAAAACTATTGAAGATTAGAAAAAATATGACTGACCTAATCAGGCATTATTCTTGTGGGTTTTTTTAACTGTGTGTTTGTCTTAATGGAGCTTAAATCGGTGTGCAGTGTTTAACTCTGACAGTGTCCGTGTCTGACCTTATACACATTACATCTTTCCTTGTTTCATTCGTTCTTCATTTTCAGGATAAGAATTGTCTACTAGATGGTTTTATCTTGCCAAATGTTAGAGATAATACAATAACTGGTAAATACAAGACAACTATATAACACACAAGCTCCCAAATTTTGAACATTTTTCTTATAAATAGCGAAACACTAAGGTTCCTTGGCAGGGGAGTGACAGTGTTAAGATTTGTAGATTATAGTCCAAATTTCATCTCCTTCAAATGGATTACAACAGCTCAGATAGAAAAACAGTAGAGATAAATTGCATAGATATAATCAACCAAACATAAAAAGGAATTTAACATCAATGGTAAGTAAAAAGGAGGAGATAAGGATCATCTCTGTTTCTGGCTTAGAAACTCGCTGATAAAATTATTCTTTGAGCTTTACTTTGGTTTGTAAGGGAGATAAATGAACCTCAAGCAGCATACACATAAAAAACATCAATATTGCTTCTAAGAGCATGCAATCCCTTCTAGAAGGGTATTATGAATTTTTGAATAATTATTTTAAGAAAAAAATGTAGTTTTTAAAAATCACAAGTTTTGTATGAAGTAGCAGAAATCAAACTGTTTCTAACTTGTACTGTATAATACTTACAAATTAACATAAAATTACTATTGTTTGTTTTGACATTTATTAAAAAGATTACAGGGAATATAACTGTCATATTTGGTATGTTGGCAAAGATATAGAGAAATTATAAAACTACTAGAGAGAATAATTTCAGGTTCATTTGTTTGCTTAATAATCATAATTCTTACTAAAATGAAAAAAATGAAGAAATTACTATATTACTAGTTTTAAATGCTAGAAGAAATATACTGTAGTTTAACAAAATACATCATTTTGAGCAACTGTGGGATTATATTTTAGATTGACAGCATATGTATATGTATATATGGAAGTGTCATTCTATATCATTGTCCGCAATAGAGTCTAATTTAGCTGTGGAAAATAATGAACATACTTTCACAATTATTTCCAAGAATTAAAACATTTGGCTCTTCCTTACAATCAATATATCAAAGATATTAAAAGGATTTAGATGTTTAACAAATACACAAGAATTCAGCAACTCTTTCTTCTCTGCATTGAGTGCTATGGGAGTGTTTCCCAGCTTGGGCCCGGATTTATGCTTTGTTTTAGGGATCTGTTTCATTTGGTTAGCAGTGACAGTGTGGTGCAGATGAGTCTTAAGACAGCAATGGCATTAAAACGCCAAGTGTTCTCTCTGTAATTACCCCTTTCTTCTGCACAAATACCACTTAACCTCTTATCTTGATAGTAATAGCGATACTTCTTTATTTTCAGTTACACCAAAACTTTCTTGAGTTAGGCATAAAAAAGGGAAAGTATGTGAGGAGCTGAATTCTGCACAAAGCAGTTCTTCCTAATATTTCTCAAGGGATCAAATTTAAGTATTTTAAAATTGAAATCATTCTATATTTTAAGTTTCTTAATCCTGCCCATGTTTTCCATGATTCTCAATATAAAGCACTATTTTAAAAAATAAATATGGTCACAACGATGTTTTAATTTAGCTGGGATGGAGCTCAGTGGCATAGCACAAGCAAAGAAAGTACAGGGCACTGAGTCTGATCCATAATCTCACAATCTCACTGAAAGAACAAAAATGATCCAGTATAGAGTATGCCCTTAACTAATTATGCTTCTAAGCATTACATTGTACTATATATGCATATATGTAATTGCACATATATATGTATTATATATATATATAATTCTGTAGTTATCTTTTTCAATTAGGTAAAAATAAAAGATATCAAATTGTTCATTATTATTGTATCTAGATCAGTTTGATTTTTTTCAACCCAAAACTCTAGATGATTTCAGCATTTATGTGTTAAATCAAATGGACTCAGCTAGTGAGAGAGAGAGAGAGAGAGAGAGAGACAGAGACAGACAGAGAGAAGGGACGACTCTATTATATAATTAACATAAGAACTATTTCTAAATGTCCATTTAAAACCAGCATCACATATAATAGTTCATCTGTCATTTTCCATTTAATTGAATTGAATCTACTGAAAAATCACTTATCTATTTTCCTATCTCTGAAATAACAGCTAAACGTCCGTGGATCCTGCAACTAGTGTTTGCTTTTATTTAGTACCCATGTTTTCTATCATAGGATGGAGTTGACATCCTCCTAAGTGCTTTCCAATGGAATGGATTAAACACCCAGTCCTGACATTATTTTCATTGTAAACAAATCTTAAAAGTGTCAGGTCCCTGTCACAGTCTATCATTGTCACTCACTAAGCAGAGGTGTGACTGTTAGTCCTTTAGAGATTTGTCTCCAAATGTATCAGGGTCAGTCTGTGGGAAATGAGAACATCTCATTATATGTCACCTAGGTATAAACAATAATAGTATTCAGACATAACTTTACTATTTTTTAAAAATGTTTATTTATTACTTCAAGTTATATCTCCATCACAGTCCTCTCCCTCCACCTCTTCCGGCCCTACCCTCTCATCTCCTGCCCCTTCTCCCAGAACTCATAATTCTTTTTATTGAATAATTAGGCCACAATTATGAAAATTATAGTATAACATACATTCCCAATGTCCCGTCCATGCATATTTGACAACTGATATTAATATTATATGATCCATCTATCTCCATGAGTTTAAATTCTATACCTAACTCATTTTCATCCTAACTTGCATTAGCAACTTACTTTTAATGCATGATAATATAAAGAAATATCTATATGTTAACATATCTTGTGTTTGATTATTTTGTGTTTACTCTATTCAGAACTCATTTGAATATAAAGTAGCCAACTGTTTTGAAATCCACTCATAACTGAGTATATACAAAAATAAATGAATACATTAAATGATAAATGTAATTAGAGTAGGGTTAAAGGGGTGCCATTCATTTACCCTCATTTTTACAAGTTTATTAAAAAGAAGTTAGCTATCTTATTTTTAAGCACCTTCTATTTCCTGTCTTGCCTATAAATTGTGCTTTAAAATCTGAGTTGAACATTTTTTTTTTTTTTTGGTTTTTCGAGACAGGGTTTCTCTGTGTAGCCCTGGCTGCCCTGGACTCACTTTGTAGACCAGGCTGGCCTCGAACTCGCAAAGTTCCGCCTGCCTCTGCCTCCCAAGTGCTGGGATTAAAGGCATGTGCCACCACTGCCTGGCGAACATTTTTTTTAATGAGGGTAAATTACTACATTATATTTTACATTTTAAGAGTTTGTTTCCACAGATAAATTGAAACAAATAAAAATATGAACTTTCAAAACTCAGCATGTTATTTAAAAAACGAACTGGGTTTTAAACCATGAATGGAGATACAAACTCAAAGAAAATATTATCATGAATTTAAAAATTAAAAAAAATAAATGTGGCATTAGTAGTTGTACTTCATGGCACACATAGCTTGATTACTTGGTTTTATCATATAACAACTTCCTTTATGTCTCTCTGATCATAGTTCATACACACTTATATCTGCAAGATCTAGCCTGTGTTCTTTTATGTTCTGCTCAAGGTCTGGGAGTGCTACTTTTGGGTAAGTCCACTAAAATATGGTTGAAAAAAATCTAAGTTATCAAAAAAAAAGCAGTAGAATTTTTTTGAAGAGCTCTTGAACATTTTCATTAGATTTTTACCATTATATTTTCAATTATTATTTTAGTTACATATAATTGATTAAATTACCTCTATGAAAGGAAAGGGCTAAATCAGAATCATCTTTTTATTCTGACTTTCAGTCAAGTAACGAAAGTGCTTCTGGAAAAATTCAAGAGGAAATTTCAGACAATTTCTATGTTCTAACAGATATAATTTTTCTACTTATTAAAGCCAATGTTTTCCCTTGAAGTCTTAAAAGTGTTTATGGTAACGTCAGTGGACACGTTAATGTGGAAGGGTGAAACTGGAGTTCTACCCCTACACAGAGAAATTCAGGCAACTGGGAGAAGGAAAGTGAGCCCCTTCCAGGATGACTTCCTTTATTGATTGTCCAGAGCAGAGTGGTCAGGCTTGAAACCACAGACACACAAACAAAAAAATGAACTTAGAAAGATATATATATATATATGCACACACATACATAGCAATAATAATCTGTGAGAAAGATTATCAATTTAAGAGATGGAAGCAGAGAAAAGGTTTGAGTGAGAAGAACTGGGAGGGGTGGAAGGAAGGAAAATATGGGAAATAGATGTACTTCTATTTCAACTAAAATATAATTTAAAGTAATCATTAAATTTAAGTAATTGTGGATATATGTTATATATAGGTTTATGTATACATTTGCTTATGGAGTGATAGATATTTTATAAACTGAAAACACTTGAAATTCTACCTTTACTAATCATAGGCATGTGTTGTTCTGAAGTAGCCTGTTATCATTTCTCATTTGTTCACATTAATGGAGGAGTACGCTATAAAAAATGCAAAAAAATCACTTAAAGCTGATTTGGTTATATAATGTATATTTTTTATCAGACTTATTTCTTAATTGTTTACTCCATTTATTACCTAAATGAGCTAGCATCACGAGTATTTAACAAATGATGAATGGTGGAGGTGGTTTAGAGCCTTCTACATGGTAAGAAATTCAATGTAGCATTAAAAACTTCCTGAGGAGAATATTTATGTGGCCACCTGACAGACCTCATACTAAGAAACTGACAGACTGTGGTGCCCCAGACATGGGAAAATAAATGCTAACTTTTGCACAGATATTCAATTTGAATTTGAGTTACTGTTTTCCCTGTAAACTTATTATCTCAACATGTATGTTTATTATAGGTTAGGTATGTAATATGTTTGTATATGATTTGATAAAAATAAGCAAAGTCAGTTTATTTGAAGTGTTTTTTCCTAGTATTCTCTTGACACAATGCATTTGAGAAATTCACATTTGTATAGTTATTTTATTTCTGCCTGGAATAAGTGTCAAAAAGTCAGGTCTCGTAGAGGGGTAAGGTATATGAAATTCTAGAATATGAAAATGAACTTTTGTATCTGAGTGTGGGAGCAGGTTGGAGAAATCTTTTATGTGAGTCATTTCTGTACAAATCTATACACTTTTTTAAGCTAAAAGCTGTCATGGTTTCTTGTAAAATAATAAAGATACCCATTTTAATTGATCTTTTCATTGTTTATTAAAATTTCTTTGTTTGATTGCTGAGGAATTTGAATTGAATTTTCATTACCCACTTATGAACAATTTACTCTGAGATCCAGATAATATTGAGCTAATGAGTTTCAATTTACATTGAATCTTAACTGCCTTCATGAAGTAAAGAGAAAAATATCATGGCAGTAACTAAGCAGTCTTCATGGAAAACTATGTCATAGTTATTTTACAGCAAGGCTTTTAGTAGAGCTAAAGTATTACATGGGAATTTTTACCAACTTTGCTGTTTCCATGTTTATGATAGTCTCATCTGCTTTAAACTAAACTCAGAAAGTAACAGGAAAAATTAAATGGATAATTTCATATTAAAATCTTCTAGAGAAAAGCGCTATTGTTGCTAAACTAATTTAAAGACATGATTTATAAATTTCTTCTAAAGAATCCTTAGAAACTACCTCAAGATATAGATTATTCTCATATTTTCCTGAATATTGAAGTGTCTGTCCTCCAATAGACAGTTGACTTTGATCCTGGTACTGTTCCAATCAAAACTTTACATTTCTCTTTGTTTGGAAGCAAGTGCTGTACTCATTCACACACCTTTGGTATTTTGCTTTGACGTTATCATGTTTTCTAAAGTGACTTTTTCTGTTTACTTTTCAACAGTTCATCAAGTTAGGTTTGTATCCATTTTATTTCTGTTCTGTGGTCGAATTAAGCCAAGTACTTTAACTCTAAACATTGACAGCTTACCATTTTCTGAAAGGATAACTTTTCATTGTATTACATTCATTCTATTTTGGTACAAAGGAGGGATTATATAGTTATGAAGTAGAGACAATTTAATATTTTGTTGGTGACCTAAAATAGGATTAGACATTACAAGTAGGTTAAATGGCTAAAAATATTACTTTGCTAAAATTTGACATCATGTCTAAAAATGAGAAAACACAATTCAGAGGAAATTTTCTTACTTCAGCTCACTTCCCTTCAAGCCCATTTACTAATTCCCTGATGTTAAACCTTTTTAGATCTCATTTCAAATTAGTGTTTGGATGATTTGGATTAATATTGTATCCAAATAATTTATATTCATTCCCCACAGGCAGCAGTGGTGGTTCTTGGGATAAGGAAACACTCCAGTCTCCCCCATCCCAGGGATCTCAGGCTCCTGTCACACATGCCCGCATGCCTGCAGCGTATAGCCTTCCAGTTAGCCATCCTCTCAACCATCTGCAGCACAGCCACCTTCCGCCAAATGGTACGATGGCAACTTTTAGCACTAAAAGTGGTAGTTTTAAAAAGTCTTTTCTGTAATTATTAGCAGAATGATAAAAAAGATATACTGCATTCCCACAACTATTTCTTAAAAACTATAGCATGTTTATACGTTGTTTCATTGCCAAGAGGAATGGTAACGCTGAGAACAGAATATTTGTATTAAGCACACACACACACACACACACACACACACACACACACACACACACACAATATGATGGATTGTACACCAAACTAGTTAGCTGTAAGTTTATTTTCCTAGTCATGAGTGAATATTACTGTATACCAATAAGCAAACTGCTTTCCTTTGACTGTCATTATTAGAGTATTTTTTTCAGTGTGCAAATTCTTAATGACATATCCTTGATGAGTTTAACCTGAACACAGCAGTGATGCTCTTATATGTATTTTGTTTTTAGGACTGGAACTTCCTTTTATGATGATGCCCCACCCTCTAATTCCTGTCAGCCTACCTCCAGCATCTGTCACCATGGCAATGAGCCAGATGAACCACCTTAGCACCATTGCAAATATGGCGGCAGCAGCACAAGTTCAGAGTCCCCCATCCAGGGTGGAGACATCTGTTATTAAGGTAATTTTTGTTGTGGAATGTTCATCTTAAGTTACCATCCGGTACTCCATTTATTTTGTCCCCCTAAGTAAATCTCACCTCTAAAATCTTAAGAAAGCAAATAGTCGGTGAGAAAAAAAAATTATACATGGTACAATATTTTTATTAGCTTGTGTTGTTTTCAGTTCTTCCTTAGTAGAAACATCATAGGGAAAAACTTATATACTTCAATTTATCTGGGCTTTTGCGTGCACATATGTTTGTATGTAGTTCTGTCTATGGTGTTATAAGCCTTTAGATATGGGTAATCAGACAATCATGAGAGATAAATACTGCCACTTATGAGATGTATCATATTAGACATATACATCAATCTTTCTAATTGTAGTCAATATCTAAACTATGCAAGATACTATATGGATGTATTATCTAAATAATGTAAAAATAATATAGTTGAATGTTTATAAATAATAGAATGTCCTATAAATGGAGAATATTGCAATTATTATAGACTTCTATAGGTGTATAATACATATTTAGCATAATCACTCTGTTGTATGTGTATTCATTTAAGTATGTATATATGTATGATGTTTACATAATTTTTTATTATATTACAACATGTACTTAGATTCAGGTTGTCAGATTCAGTGAGGAATACAAAATAAGGAAAAAGCTTTAAGAATATATCAATTTTTAAACTAAGTAAGGATACTTTCTGCTACATGATATTTCTTTAATATAATAATTAGTTTGTGGTTTTCTAAACATAATGCACTTGAATCCAGGGCAGCTTCAGAGTATGTTATACAGAAAAAAAATCTTTATATTACTTTGTGAGATGGCATTCAGCTATAATTTTTGGAAGCTTAGACTGAATATTCATGAGCTAGTGGGTAGCATGGACTACGACTGAGTGAAAGCTTGTCTTAAAAATTAACAGGTATAAAAAAGAAATACTGGACTAATGTTGAAAAGAATTTACTTAGTGTAAAAACTTTTTTTCTTATAAGGATGTTTTTGCTAACAATGAAGTGTGCTTCATAATTATAATTATCAGATGAAGAGAGGAATCAAATCACATTACAAAACACAAACTACTTCTTAAGGTCAAGCAAGTAAGGTCATATTTTCTTCACAGAAACGACTTGGAAAGATATTTTTAAAAACTCTTCTTTACCCTTAACGTCTTTAGAGGACCCCGTGTTACAGGATGATTTGATAATCAAGGAACTTTTCATTTATTAAATTTACTACATTGGGAAAATATTAGCACCAAGAATATGGTGTGTATAATCTCATTGAATTGAACTGTTAAGTGATTTTTAAGTGCAGAAGAGTTCTTCAAAAAATTCTTATCATTGTAGTGAATACTACTTTAACATTTTTTTAAATTATTAGTTTTATTTATAAGATTTTGGGGCTAGAGAGATTGTTTAATTGTTTAGAGCATATTTTGTTCTTCCAGAGAAATTGAATTTGGTTTCCAGGACCCACATTGGGTAGGTTACAATTGACTACAATTCCAGCTCAATGAGCCCTGATATATTCTTCTAGACTCTTCCAGCACTTGATCTTACATTTGCACAGACCATTTACGTGTACCCACAATTAAAACTAAAAATATCTTTATAAAAGATCTGATTATTCAAGTTTCAAAATGTAACCACACTGAATCACTTAACATGCTTATATATCTTTCAAATTTGAGCATCCTGCAATTTCTCATCTAGGTAAGATTTTATCAATAAAATGTCTAGAGCACAGAATTTTGTATTTCAAAATTATAATTATAAAGTAGGAAGTTATGCCTTTTATATTTCTGAGTCCAAAAGCACAGAGGAGTATGAAGAGATTTGACTTACTACTTTTTCTTCTGTATGCAAACAATTTATAAAAATGTCTGTGCTGCAACTCTTGTTAATTAAAACAATATAATCTGGAAGCATTTTTCAATAACTCCATGGTGTTCAAGTTGAGATAAGTAGGAAAAAGTTAATTTTCTTCTGGAAGTGTCTTTAGATATTAACCCATAATTATATTGTTAGAAATTCAGAAATATTTTTATGTGGAATCTTAGAGTAAGTTTTAGAATGCAGAAGAAGGAGACCTAGGAAGGAAGGAAATATCCAAAGTAGAATGAGAAAGTAAGAGAGTTTTATGTCTTCAAACTCATGCCAACATCTACTAAGTCATACTGATTTCCCACTTTGTAGTCTCTTGGGACAGTACTTTAAGAAATTTGGCAACAGATAGATTCGAGGAAGTTCTGGACCATGGTATAAGTCATGACAGCAACAAGGATATGGGAAACATTGCTTTAGTTGAGATTAATTTTGGAGATCAGATAGTTCCCCCTGTACTACCAGAGGAAAGACCAACTGACTGTGGAAGTGCTGAAAAACCCACCAGCACAGAGCTCCTTTCTTAACAGCCACACTTGCTTTCCATTTAAAACATTGACATGTTAAGTGACACGATCCGGTTCCACAATCACAACCAAAGCCTCCGAATTTGATATTAATACACCCAGTAGCTCAAATCTTGTTTAGTAAACTTAATTTTTCTATGTTAATTAAATGTAGTTTAGGGAAGTTTTATTTTTCCCAAAGAAAATGGCTGACTGCAATGTCACGTTGAACAAAATGGGCCCGGGTGGGTAATTAGAATAGTGCCTTTGAGTTGATTTGCCTGACAAGATTCTAATTGTAAAGGCCAGTTGAAAGCGGAATGTTAAATACTGATAATTTACCCTCAGTAAAAATATCTTTTGAAGAGAAAATAGAAATGTGAAGGGCCTGAAATGATGATAGGAAGATGAAGCACAAACTAAAGGAGAATTAAAATAAAAATACGTAGTATAAAATAGAAGTGAAAAATAGAGCTTTCAGAGTAATATATTATAAAATATTATCTTTCTTGCTTATTTTTGTAAAAGTGAAATGCCCCAATACTTTTTTGCAACGGCATACTCACTATCACATGCAAAATAGAGTAAAATCTCAGCCTATGGGTTGCTGTCTCTGGAAAATATCTGTATGTTGCTCTTGCAAATATGGTCCTTGAATAGAAATACTATTTTATTTTTATTAAATAAATGATTAAATATTAATTAAATTAAATTGAAAATAAATGACTAAAAATAAAAAATATTGTATCATAGATGAAAATAAATAAATGTGAAATTTAGCTTCTATAAATAAATATCTTTTGGAGCAGAAATACTTATATATAAGTGTTTTATATACATATATAATGTATAGTATCTATATATATTAATTTATATGTCTATTCCTGTTTTCATGTACAAAGGTGGTACAGAATAAAACTTGTTAACAATGGCAGAGAAAGTTGTAGTTCAAGTGAAAAATTACTTGACTAGCATCACCCAGCACAGTACACACAAACACACACACACCCAACACAGATACACACATACACACACACATATACTCCCCCACACACAGAGTGCTATCTGACACTTAATAGAAAACAAAGAGTTGGTCTTTACTTTGGACGTCTGATGACTTAATTAAGAATCTTACATTCTTATGGATAATTGTGAAAGCTCAAAAGAATCTCAAACAATGTAGTGACAGATAAAGGAAAAATTAAAATCATCAAGTCGTCCGAATTTGAAAATTTAAATGTCAAAGAAAAGAAAGGCAGATGAAGACTGTATAGCACTAGCATTGCTTTTATAAGTGGAATCTTCAATGAGACTTAGTGAGAACGATTACTACACTTTGATTAGTTTGGAAGACTGGAGAAGTTTAGTAAGGTAAATTTAAGGAAGAAATAGGCAAATGCTGTTTAAATAACTATTACCTTAAATCCTTAAGACCTATGCATGTGTAAGGATACATCAAATAACTGTAAACTGTATATGAATCTGTTATGTCAATGAGATCAATGTATTTTTTTGTCTACCATTCACAAAACATAAAGTGACAATATATTGACATATTAGTTTTGATTTAGCTACTTTTTCATTATTTTGATAAAATACCTGATCATAATCACTTAAGAAATGAAGGAAGGGTTTATTTTGGCTCAGAGCTTGAGGGTACAGCCTTCCTTAATAAAGATGGTATGGCAGTAAAGCTAAAGGAAGGTTATCAGAATGTGTCCACAAAAAAACAGCAGTGAGGACTATGGTCAACTGGTTTCCCTATTCAGACCAGAATCCCAATATGCAATGGTGCTGTCCCTGTTTAGGATAGGTCTTCCTCTTCATATAACCAAACCTAAAAACTTCCTCCACACACATTTTCACCACTTTGTTTCCATGGTGATTCTACATCCCTTCAAGTTTATAACCAAAGTTAACCAATACATAAATCATACAGTGTAATTTCCTCTGTGGTTGAGAAACATTTCCCACAGCTACTCCGCCCACACACACACTTCAAATGGTGCTTACTTTCAGTAAAATAAACACTGAGGAATATTATTCAAATTCATCTATTAATCAAATACAATTTGTTACTCAAGAACTATTGATATAAAAATAGGTTTTCAGAAAAAAAGATATCCACTGATTCAGTCAACTTTAAGTGAATTAAACTTGTAAAGCTACTATTGTATATCTGCCTCCATACCATTTATTCTAATATCTTCCTATTTTACTTAATCAAATTTTTGTGTCTTTAAAGGGTGATTTCTACCTCTGTATAATCCTCTAGAAATAATTTGATCAGAAATGAGATTTTGAACTTGATATAAACCACAATTTGTACAACAGTCTACAAATGTAGCCACAAATCCTAACAATTTTGTTTTTTTGTGCATTTGTGGAAGTGGGTAATTGAATATGTTTCTCAGAATGTTTGGCTTATATCCTACTAGGTCAATTTTTTTTCTGAATCTATGTTTCTGTTAGAAATTTGTGTTTATCTACTTTTTAAATTTTAAGTTACAAGTATCCTTGATTTAGAATCTGTAGATAGGTTTAGAGGTTAAAGCCCAAAACTCTCTTATAAGGTAATTTCTCTATGATTTCTGAATTTTAGAATGTTTTCCTTTGTTACCTTAAATCATTGAGTGAACTGAACAGTCTAAACCAAGAGATCAATTCCTTTTGTCATTAGAAAGTTTGTTAATGGGTTGAAATGCTTTGCTAATTGATCTCTTTGGATTCTTTTAACCCATAACTCTAAGCCCTCTGAATGAATTACTGCGCTAATCACATTTTATTTAATACATGTGTAATGATATCATAAGGATGCTAAGAGAAAGTTCCTGCTAACCTTGACATATTTAGTGGTTTTAAAATGGAGCCTGGAGTATGATTCTTGAGTTTAGTGTTGTTGCTGTACTACTTCCTAGGCACATGACAAATTATTTTACATCTATGCAGTGGCTTTCTCTTCTGTGTATGGAAGTCACAATGGCACTACTTTAACCAAGAATCATAATAAAGAAATTTCCACTTTCAGTACTTGCAGTTCTTCATGCTAGAATTGACCATAGCTTATGAGTTTTGTTTTCTTTGAAAGTATTCTTAGTTATTTGACCTACAGCTCACCAGGCAATTCTGATCAGGTTAACCAACCCAAGTCGGTTGTGAGATTCCTTTATCTCTTACTCTTTTCTTTTTTTCTACTATCTTCACCTAAAACATATTATAAAATTTGACTTCTTTGGATTACAGTTCATATTTAAATAAAACAGAAGTAGAAAGAGAAAAAGCATTTTTCTGTCTTCTTTGTATAAATGACATGCTACAATTAACAAATGACAGAAAACAAATCTTATAACCATATAATTATTCTACTCAATAAATGAATAAGGAGCAATATCATCATTTTATAGTTGGTGTGGCTATCCGTAGTGACTGCTATCATAAAAGGCAGACATTGTACTCTGTTACTGAAGGGATGTAACACTATCCATAAAGTGCACTTGTGGCCAAACAAACTTGAATGGAGACTCCAGTTCTAACTCTACATAGACTCAAGAAAGAACAGAGCATAAATATCATTTCAAGCCATCAAAGAAACTGCAAATAAAAGATTATAGAAGGAGTGGTTTCTAAGAACATATATGGTGCCTAACCTGATCAAAACTTGGCTGCAAATATTTGCTGGGCAGAGAAATGCCAATAAAGAGCATCAGAACCTGGTCTAAACTGACCCAATTCTTGTTTATTTCCTTCCTTTACATTTTCCTTTTGACTAGATTGAAAGGAGTTCTACCTTTTAGTTACAATGTTAGTACTAATCTGATAGTTCACACCTATATTTCTATCCTTTGGGAAGTTGAAGCACGAGTATTGTGAGTTCAATTAAAGCCTGGGTTATATAGTAGGAATCTGCCTGAAAAGGAAAAAGATATGGTATTCAATTTTCATTAAGATAAATTATAACATCAAGATTATGTTTTCTTGTTTTGATTAAGTTTATGCTAACCATGTCCTATAAAAAGTAAATCTGTCAGTATTACCATGTAAATGTGTAAAAAATAGACCTCTAGAATGAAGAATTTGGAGAACAAAAAGGGATTAAAATTAAAATTATATTCTTAGATCCTGCTTGTTTAAATTGAATAAAATTGATAGACTTTTAAATGATAGGTCATTGGCCTTTAGCTAATAGAAATATGTTGCCATCATTCATTGTGTTTCTTAGAAGTCCTTTTTAAGACATTTTCAAACACAAAACACAGATGCAACTTTTTATATTCTTTTCACACCTTTCAGAGGAGGGGGATTTGAATTCATCAGTGAAAATAATGGTAGACTTTGCTGATTACAGTGTGTGAGATATAGTCCATGATTGAAAAAAAAAAAAACAAAGAAATCATGCAATTTGCAACCAAAGGATAGAACTAGAAAAGCATGTCATGAGTGAGCTAACTCACACTCAGAAAGATGCATATGACTTATATTCACTTATAACTGGATTTTAGCCAGATAGTACAGGATAACTATCTAACAACCAATAGACCGAAAAGAACAGGAACATGGTTACCTGTTACAGGGACACTCCATCCTAATGGAACTGCCATGTATGCCCCCTAGCAAAAGGAAGATCTTAGACTTTATGTGACTAATGAATTGAGGGGGGCTGATACATGGAGGCACCCCACACTGGAGGGGTGGGATGGGTGGGAGAGGGGTTAGAGGGTGGGAGGATGGGACTGAGAGCAGGTAGAGGGGGGTGATAATGGAATTTTAACTTTAGTCTGGCAATATCTTAGAAAACTTTGAATAGTTCTACCTCAAGACCCAGCCATACCACTTCTGGGTATACATCCAAATGATTCCTCACCAAACCACAAAGACATTTCCTCATCTATGTTCATAGCAGCCTTATTTGTTATAGCTAGAATCTGGAAACAACCCAGGTGTCCCTCAACTGAGGAATAGATTAAAAAAAAATCTATGGTACATATACACAATGAAATACTACTCAGCCATCAGAAACAACGGAATCATGCAATTTGCAGCCAAATGGATGGAACTAGAGAAGCTCATCCTGAGTGAGCTAACCTAGACTCAGAAGGATGAACATGGCATCTATTCACTTATAGTCAGATTTTAGCCATATAGTACAGGATAACTATACTACATCCAATGCACCAAAGGGAACAAGAACATAGATTTTGTTACTTGTCAATGAAACATTTTGCCCTAGTGGTGCTGCGTTGTAGGGCCCCAGTGTATGAGGAGGCTCTTGGCCCTCATATGACTGCTGAATTGGGGCAGGAACTGATATGTAGGGACACTCCACTCCAGAGGATTGGGATGGAAGGGGTAGGGGGTAGAGGGTGGGAGGGCGGGACTGGGAGGAGTTGAAAGAAGGTACTGTGATGGAGATGTAACTGGAAGTAACAAATAAATATAAAAAAAATAAATGTTAAAAAATACATAACCAAAAGTTTTTATGCTGCCTGACAGGAAGTAAATGTACATACTCGTTGAATGAAACAATGGAAATGGAAGCATGAGCAGACATAAAATCGGGAGTATGGGGTTTGGGTCATATATTAAGTAAAGCATTGGCCAACTATGTCAACTTGTAAATTAAGAAGTTATAGAAAGATAAGTTACTTACAGTAGAAATACTTGTTTATCCACCTCTATATCATTTACAATAAGATAATCTCTAATGAAAGAAAGATGAAGTGAAGAGTTTTATGAAGTGAGTGGAGGGAATTACAAAGAAAGCAAATTAATTAGAGCTAAGTGAAATTATCATTTATATTAACTAGTTCTGATTATTTACTTTGACTCGGGGAATATATCCTTTTTGTGGTGGAGTGCTTTTAGCTATGACAGTGGACTTTTGAAAATATTCAATCAGTCATCGATGAAACAATATGAGTGGACTGGTTTTGAATTCCACCTTTGTTTTTAAATTACCATAAAGAACAATACTTGTTCTGCATCAATGTATACAGCCTTCTCCTTTGAGTTATTCTTATACCATTACTTTATTAGTTTGACCTTTTTACAGTGAAAGAGTACTCCTCTTAAATTTTCATTTATTATTGTGGCGAGTTTTATAAACATGGAACATTGCAAAAGATTGTGTTTTATTGATTGTTGGAGTTGATGTAGGACTATAAAGCAGAGTGTCAAAGTGTTAAATAATCTTCCTTTCTCTTCTACTTCAGGTCCAACTTAGAGGTTAAAAGGTATCAAGGAAATGAAATTATAAATCCAGTTTACATAGATTCCCCAAAGACACTGAACTATTTCTTTCTTATTATGTCTAAATAAAACTCATTATCTATTTAGTTTCAGTAATAATTACAAGGTTCTCCGTGAAGCTATTCTTTACTGCCTTCATTATTCTCCACCCTATAGAGTACTCTGGAAAGGCAAGCATATAAATTTGATAAAAGAATTAAGCTGTTGAAATAAACTAATTTATTGTACAACAATGTATTCAAATCTTACTTGCTCAATGGATATTGCTTTAATGAAATTCTTCAAAGAACAATACATCACTTTCTAAGGATTGAAATTGTACATTAACTGAAATGACTGAATATGGTGTGTCTCAATTTATAGAAAGTTTCAATTGAATAATTAAGCTTCTAAATTATAGAATTTGCATACAGCATTTTTTTAAAATGAAAATATTATGTACTGTCACAGTATTCTCTTTCCTTAAATATAAAGTCAAATAAGAAAAGGCAAATAAAGGCTTGAAAATATATAATTTCCCTGAGTCTTATACTATGCTTTAATAATATATGTTATATTGATGCTTTAATCAATTTCTATTTAGTTTATTTTGTCATTTTAAGGTATTTAGAATGGATAAAGGAGTATGTAAATTATTCATGAATTAAATAAATCAGCACAGAAGTTTGGGGAAGTAATATACATTGAATAATTTTCTACCCTTTAAAAAAGTGTTAAAAGAAATAATGAATGTTTTCTGTTGGCATAACCACTGCTGTTTCAGTTTATAAATAATATTTAGGTTTTGTGAATTAAATAGACAAGAAAAAAACTATACCCATACTTTCCATTAATATTTGCTATGAAATTTGTTGTGGCACCAATGTCAGATTTGCAAATGGTTTTTAAAAAATTGATTTAATTTTAGATTTATGTTTTTCAGCCAAATATGAACATATGCTATTACAAACAGATCCCTAACCATTATTATAAGACATATTAAAATGTAGTGGAAAAATGGATGCCATACTATGCAGAAGATATATTGATCAATTTAGAAAACTCTATTTAAAATATACTATTTTTCTCAAATATATCTATATATCTATGTAAATAAAGAACTAACAATCTTATTGAATAGAAATTATGTTTAAAACTTAGCCAAGAGACCTGGTACCCTGGGACAACCTATCTGTCTAAATAAGGAGTTATTTTGAAAGGCCTTAATGGGTGCAGGAGAGCAGTTTTTTTCACAGAAATGGCCCCTAGGACCCTGCCCATGTTCTATCAGGTGTTCCTATACTCGGTAACATATAAATAGCACTAAGTGAATTCAACAAGTTTAAAAATATGAACATATAAAGTTGGGAAGGTTAACTTCTGTAGGAACAGGAGAAAAATTGGAGGGGAAAGAAATTAATCATCAGAGAAATGCAACTCAAGACGACTCTGAGATTCCATCTCACACCTGTCAGAATGGCTACGATCAAAAGCTCAAATGACAGCACATGCTGGTGAGTGTGTGGAGAAAGGGGAATCCTCGTCCGTTGCTGGTGGGAGTGCAGGCTTGTGCAACCACTATGGAGGTCAGTATGGTGATATCTTAGAAAAATTGGAACAGCTTTGCCTCAGGACACAGCCATACCACTTCTGGATATACACCCAAATGACTCCTCACCGAATTGTAAGGAAGTTTCCTCATCTATGTTCATAGCAGCCTTATTTGTAATAGCTAGAAACTGGAAACAACCCAGATGTCCCTCAATCGAAGAATGGATTAAAAACTATGGTACATCTACACAATGGAATATTCCTCAGCTATCAGAAACAATGAAATTATGCAATTTGCAACCAAATGGATGGAACTAGAAAAGTTCATCCTGAGTGAGCTAACCCAGACTCAGAAGGATGCACATGGCATCTATTCACTTATAGTCGGATTTTAGCTATATAGTACAGGATATCTATACTACAGCCAACACACCAAAGGGAACATGGACATAGACATTTTTTTCTTTGTTTGTTTGTTTTTTAGTTTTCTCTCCCTGGCAATGAGACACTTCTCACTTGTGGTACTGCCTTGTAGGTCCCCAATGTATGAGGAGGTTCTTGGCCCTCATATGACTTCTGAACTGGGGTGAGGGACTGTTATGTAGGGACACTCCACTCCAGAGGAGTGGGATGGAAGGGTTAGGGGGTAGGGGGTAGTAGAGCAGGGCTGGGAAGGGGGAAAGATGACAATATGATGTAGTTGCAACCTGAAGCAACAAATGAATAATTAAAAGAATTGAAAAAAGAAAACATTCAATTTTTTAAAAAATAAATTTATCTCTAGGGGCCTAGTTTGATGTTGGTCATGTTGATCTTCATGAAAAATCAGGTCATATAAACTTAAATGAAAAATTTCCATCTGAGCTGACAATGTTCCCTCTAAGAGGAAGGAAAGACTGTACTCATCACAAACTCCAACACTGGGCATGAGAAACCCCATCTTTTGAATGTTGGTCATAGTTATCCAAGAGATTCCTAAAATGTCAGGCTGTTGCTATTGCCCTCAATAACTCCAGAGGGAGAAGGTAAAAACTCTATTGATGAAAACAACATAAACTTCAGACACAATGCTCAAGGACCCTGAACTATAACTAATTTAACCCCCCCCCCCCGCCGCCGAGGACTAGCTTTCATTGTACCAGGAGGTGCCTTGCAAGCTGCCAGTTTCCAAAGGAAGGAAGAAATGAACAATTCTCCCCAGCTATGATGTCTTTGAATTTCAGGCCTACGGAGTGTGTGTGTGTGTGTGTGTGTGTGTGTGTGTGTGTGTGTGTGTGTGTGTGTGT
>CAJQZJ010018033.1:5589724-5604724 GCA_907164525.1 Lophiomys imhausi
TGTGTGTGTGTGTGTGTGTGTGTGTGTGTGTGTGTGTGTGTGTGTGTTTATTTTCCTTTTTTTCTCCCATCATTTCCTACAGTAGTTTGTTCATCTTCAATCTTTCAGGTGAAATAGCACTGTAGTTGAATTGGAACATAAGTATTTCATATTCATCTAAATGTCACTCGGTTTTTCTATTAACAGAAATTAAAAGACTCGATTTATAGAGTCTTTTCAACTACAGTAAAGGACAATTCAATTCTATGGTATAATGCCTCTGACAGCTCCGCTTTGGTGGACTTTTATGGTTCTTTCCAGCAGCTTATTCACATATAGACTTGCTACAACCTCTAAGGTTCAGCAAATTATCGTTACAGATATTTAATTGTATTGCACGTAGGCCAGAATATTGATGCTGATTTTCTTTTTGTTGTTGTAGTTTTTATTTTCAGTTGTTTCAATGCTTGTTTGAGCAGATAGGTTCTTTATTGTGCAGCTTCTCCTGGGATTGCATCATGTTTTTGGGACTCACATTGGGAAATAATTTATGGTATGGGTTTTTAAAATAAAGATTGAACATTAAGGCATCTGCTCTCATTTTAGTTGCAAAGCTCTGCAAAATGAATCCTCTGCATCTGTAGAAGATGTTCATTGCCAATGCAGATCGTTGAAAAACGAGTGTGTAATGTAAGAGTTACTTGATCTGGCTTGCGTATATACGTTTGGATCCCTCTTTTCATAGGTAGTATTTTACTTCCCTTTGGAGCACAGAAACTAACAACCATAAATTTATTGGCTTAAAATGTCAAAAAATCATTTTGACATTTCTGCGTCATACCAGTTCAAAATCTCAGGCAACCATGTTCCTCTCCAGAGCTCTGGAAGTAGCTGACAATTCTTGGCATTCTTTGGCTTTGCTGATATGTGATTTTAGTCTTGAGTCCTTCTTCATAAAATCGCATGTCTTTTAGTATGAAAGCTGAGTTAGATATAGAACTTTAAACTCATGGAGAAGGTTAGATAGTAGAATGTTAAAGTCAGGTGCCAAATACATATGGACTGGACATTGGGAATGTATGCTAAGCCATATAACTCTCATAATTGTGGTCTATTTATTTCTGTTGTTTTGTATTGTATTTATAGTTATAAGAAAAAGAACCATTTTTTTGGACTGAAAGGGAGAGCTGTTGGGGGGAAAAGAAATACCTTAAACTAAAAAAAAAAAAGAAGGGAAGAGGATGGGGGGGTTGAGGAGGAGGAGGGTGGAAGGGTGGGACGGGAGGGGGGAGTAGGGAGGGGATTGTGATTGAGATGTAACTTGACGAAATAAAAAATAAATTATTAAAAAAAATCGCATGTCTTTTATCTACACAACATCTTATCAGGACGCTAGCCACAGAAGATCTGCAGTTTGTCCAGTGCAGTATTATCTGCTGTTGATGAATTACTACTGCACAGACCATCTCTCTTTATAACCGCATATTTCTAGGAATGAAGGGGACTGTGTACTGAGATTTATTTGATTCATAGAAAATAATTTTAATATTAAATAATAGTCCATTTCCACAAAGCATTATTTGTGACCATCACATGTCTAGAGTGGTGTCACACTCGTGTCACACAATGCTGTTAGCTGTCCTCTGATAATATTCAGGTTGGTCACATCCATAAGGTGTGTGGTGAATGATCCCTAATGCCTGCTGAAGTAGAAAAATAAATGCAAAGATGCCTTTGAAATATCTATTCAGAACTCAGTCTTTCTTATTTCTATCAACTCTTTTTAGCCTGGGTGGTCTTATTGGGATATTTTGAATTGTCTTCTATGCCCTAACATTTTCTCCAAATAATGGATCAGTATTATTTTCCATGGCCGTATTGAGTTTTACCTGTAAAATCATAATTTCCTACCTTGACTTTTCAAGAGTGTGTGATATCATTAATTCAGATGATGATAATGACCTCAAGAATTAGAAATTGGCTAAGTTTGAGATTTTTGGTAAAGATTAAGTATATTTTTTAGTACAAGTAAGTGCTGGTGAAACACTGTCTGGTTTTTGGGCACAGGCTTCTTCATGTTTTTAATTATATAGGGAAAAAATAGCATTCATGACATCAAGACTCAATCTATTGACCTTGTCTTTTCTCTTCATTCTGTGCCACGCAGGAGCGTGTTCCCGACAGTCCCTCACCTGCCCCTTCTCTGGAGGAGGGTCGAAGGCCTGGCAGCCACCCATCATCACACCGCAGCAGCAGCGTGTCCAGCTCCCCTGCACGGACCGAGAGTTCTTCCGACAGAATCCGTAGGTCTCATACTTCTACTTGTCACCGTCTTAAGCTTTATTGGGTGCAGCTGGGATTTCTAATCAAAATGCCCTCATTGAAAATAGATCTCAAACATATCATTTACCAAAACTCCCTAGCAATAGCCATTTCTCAAAATTATGTGTCCCAGTTTGGAATGCCATGAAAGATGATAGGACATTAACAGGTTCTGTTATAACTTCCTCTCTTTGCTTCTTCACATAAAGACTTGAGCTATGAAACAGAAAAAGTAAGTAATCTTCCAGATTAGTTTCTGAAATACACAACCAATTCCAAACTATCTAACATCTCAGTAAAGCATTTCTGGTTTATCTAACTGCATTTCTTCTATGGAAACCTCTGCTATTTTTGATATTCGTCAGACTTTAACATTTGTCCTTATTTAATTAAGATATTTATAAGTACATACGACAGAAATCAAATTAAGCACAGTAAACTTGGAAAGCTAATTCTTTGTCATTTAGATGATCACTAGACTAAAGAATTTTAGTTTTGTATTTCTGTCTGGAATAATCAGTAGTATATAGTTTCCTGTTATTGTTGAAAATTTAAATTAGTTATTCAAATTATTTTACATAAAAATTACAATATTTAATCTTGAGTTTGGCAAGATGGCTCAGTAATTAAGTGTGATGGATGTTCTATCATAGGACCAGAGTTCGTTTTTTAGTACCCACATCGATTGCTCACAAACACTTGTAACACTGGCTTCAAAAGAAACCAAGTTTTAAATTTACATAGAAGAGAGTTTTGCTATGAAAATTACAGAAAAATAACCAAAATAAAGATGTTAATGTTATCACAGATATTTTCACATTTAGTGAGTTTTTCAACTAATATTTCTAAGAACCAAATGATATACTATCCTGGTATGTTCTATGGAGTAGAATTTAATCAGGATACTTGAAATCATGATGTTAGTTTTTTAATTTCAGAAAACTATACTGGCTTCAGCAAATCACAAGGGCATCACTCATATTAGCCCGACATTGCTAAAGGTCACTTTACTGTTTAGATCATAAATGTTCTATTTGAGGAAGTTTACTTAAGAAGGAGAGAACTTGCTGAACTAGAATAAAACATTGAATACTTCACTGGGAGGGTTTGCACTGATATGGACTATCAACATTACTCTAACCATGGAAATTGGTTTATTTTATGTGACAATAAATATAGTAAAGAGCTGTTGTTTCTGGTGTTTTCTGCTTATCTTTAAAGATTACCACTATTTACCAATCTCCTAATGATGTTACGAATGGATTATAATTTTAAATTGGGGTATTCTCAGTTTATGTTACTTTTATTTTTTATTCTAAAACAGTTCAACTGATAGATGTTAATCACATGTTCTGATGCTGTTGTGTTTGCTCTTTGGTTTGGCCTTAACAGCTGTCCATCAGAATGGGTTGTCAATGAACCAGATGCTGATGGGTTTATCACCAAATGTGGTGCTTCCTGGGCCGAAGGAGGGAGATTTGGCTGGTCATGATATGGGACATGATTCAAAAAGGATCCACATTGAAAAAGGTAATTTATGATTGTGACCCTTTCTTTTGTTCTGGCAATGAAGTATGGTATCTATTTCTGTCTCAGTAAAATAAGATAAATATTTTTAAATATATAATGCAAATAAAATATTAAGCCTATTCAACAAAAGATGTTTAACTGTAAGCCTGCTACTTTCCAGTTATACAGTGGTAGGTAAAACTTTAATTTTCACAGCATGTTTAAAAATATTATATGTCCTAACTGTTAATTTTTATTTATTAATGCTATTTGTGTTTCTTTTTTTTCTTTTCTTTTTTTTTTTCTTTTTTTGGTTTTTCGAGACAAGGTTTCTCTGTGTATCCTTGGCTGTCCTGGACTCACTTTGTAGACCAGGCTGGCCTCGAACTCACAAAGATCCGCCTGCCTCTGCCTCCCAAGTGCTGGGATTAAAGGCGTGCGCCACCACCGCCCGGTGCTATTTGTGTTTCTTAATGTACCCAAAGACTTCTTATTTTATTTAGTATGGCAGAACATAAAAAGGATTATTGAAATTCTTTTTTGATTTAAAGATAGATGATCATTAAGTCTTTCAGGAATTTTAAGTGAATCTTGCAGTCATTTCAATGTGTGTGGGAAGCAGGACAGATAGCTCAGTCCTTGAAGACTTTGTCTGGAAAGCATTAGGATCTGAGTTCTATCGCCAGGAACCATACAAAAAGAGGCTAAGACAGTGATGCATCTTTGATCTAAATCCTGGGGAAGTGGAAACTCGAGGACCACTAGATTTTTCTGGCAAGTCAGCTTCACTTATTGGTAGATTCCAGTACCCTGTATTAAGTCCTGTTTCAAAATGAAGGGTGACGGTTCCTAAGTGGGCGGGGGATGAAACCTATCTGTGGTCAACTTCTGGCCTTCCCACACATGCGCCATGTGCACACATATATAAACATGTACCTATTTATATATGAACACACACACATACTTGTCACCAATAACTAAGTCTAGGGTGAAAAAAGATACATGTTATCTACTGAATTATTTTTATATTGACCGAAACCATTTTTACGATTGTAGTGCTAGGAATGTACCTTTGAATTTTCTAGTCCAAGAAGAAATTTCATTAGAAAATGGAGACATTATTTCCTATGCATATTAAATACTTATGTTAAAAATATAGACACATGTTTTCAAATAAAAAATTTTAGGTTGTGACTATAGAAGCCTAGTCACTTTTTTACGTTTATTTACTGCTTCAGGTTACATCGCCATCACAGTGCCCTCTTTCCACCCCTCCCAGTCCCACCCTCCCACCCTCTACCCCCTATCCCTTCCATCCCACTCCTCTGGAGTGGAGTGTCCCTACATAAGAGTCCCCCACCCCAGTTCACCAGTCATATGAGGGCCAAGAGCCTCCTCATAACTGGGGGCCTACAAGGCAGCACCACGAGGGCCAAGTGTCTCATTGATAGGAAAAGTCTATGTTCATGTTCCCTTTGGTGCATTGGTTGTAGCATAGTTATCCTGTACTATATGGTTAAAATCCGACTATAAGTGAATAGATGCCATCCAAATGATTCCTCACCAAATCACAAGGAAGTTTCCTCATCTATTCATAGCAGCCTTATTTGTAATAGCTTGAAACTGAAAACAACCCAGATGTCCCTTAACCGAAGAATGGATTAAAAAACTATGGTACATCTACACAATGGAATACTATTCAGCCATCAGAAACAACGAAATCATGCAATTTGCAGCCAAATGGATGGAACTGAAGAAGCTCATCCTGAGTGAGCTAACCCAGACTCAGAAGGATGCACATGGCATAGGCACTTTTCTAAACTTCCGTTAACTTTTTAAATTTTTCTTTGATTTTTGAGACTATGATATCATTATATCATCTCTCCTTTCCTCTCCTCCCTCCACAGTCTTCCATTGCTTCTTGCTCCCTTTCAAATCCAGGCTGTCGAGCTTTATTATTATTAAAAATATTTCAAAATACACATCTAGATTACCTGTCTGTCAATTTTGATATAAATATTAAATAGTTTTGTTTTGACTAAAAATTGATACTTTGAAGTTGGGGACACACAGTACTTGGGGAGCATGACCAAGATACTGGGCTAAATACTCTCCATCAAAAACAAACAAAATTATTTCTTAAGTTGTAAAGGATGTTAAAAGTTGGATTTTTAAGTACTTAATTTTTTAAAGTGCCTTTTAGAGAGATTAAGTAAGCCCAGAAAACATTAAAAATGCTTAGGAAATATTTTCTTAAATGTATTGTAGCCTTACTAACTGACTTGGGGAGCAAAAATATAAATATTTAGAAATAATGCTATCAGGTCTTTGAAACATCCATGAGAACATGGTAGTGTTTTTGGTGTATTACCATGTTCAATGGAAGAGAAAAGTAGGGAATAACTACATTAATGAACTTTTATGTTATTTATTGTGTGTTTACAAACTTACATTATGTTATTATAACTTTAGTAGTCTATAGTATGTCACTGAGTACAAGGGCCTCTATATTTCTGATTCTAATTTTCCATGAGTTCTTCTTCAATATTGAAGGAAACCTGTGTTATATTTTTTTTCATTCATATTTAATAAAATGTTACTATACCACAGAATTATGAAAATTGACATAATAAGGAAATGTTTTGAAAAATTATTTTTTCAGTAATATTTCAAAGTAGAATTAATTAGATGAATAAAGCAGTAATTTTTTCCAAGGTTCATCAAAAAAAAGTCTCTATGGAAATGAGTGACTATTTTCTTAATTTTCCATGGATATAGTTTCACTGGCTCAATGTAAAAAGCTATGAAGAGGCTAGAGATGTGACCCAGTGGGAACTACTTCCAAGTCCAAGGATCTGATTTGATCCCTGAACCCATAGTATGGAAGGACAGTACTACTCCCAGAAGTTTGTCCTGTGATCTAAAAATATGTTGACAGGCACACAGACAGAGATACACAATAAATAAATAAAATGCAATTTAAAAGAAACAGATATAGAAAGTTGACTGATAATATAAATGGATATAAATATATTAGGACTTAATTATATACAAGAACATAGGCGTCAAAGACTTGTAATTTAAATATAAAATCTAGAGGTAGCAATGAAGAGACAATAAAGACACAACAGATCTGATAGCTGCAGAAATGAATCACATTAGAAAATTTGATGGAGAACTCTACCACCTTGTGCTTCACGGTGAGTTGGCCTATAATACACTTGAGTTAAAAGTTTATCTGTACTACATATCTGTTGTTATAATTATTATGATATACTATTACAATGGAATGTTTTCAAGTGACATGCTCTTAACTAGTTCTCTTATTTTTCTTGTATATCCCCGAATCCACAAATTTACTAATTTGCCTTTTCCTGTTGAAATCTTTATTCATTAATGCCCTTTCTCTTTTTTGAATAAATTCTGAGACATTTGAATATTTTTATTGATTTTAAAAATAAACCATGCTTTCTATGTACTTATATTACTTGATTGAACTGCTATAAAATACTAAGAAATAGAAAAGAAGAGTGAAGCCAACGATGATTATAACATTCCTCAAATAGGATGTTAAAAAGCAAAAATACCTTTCCTTTAGTTTTATGTTTTTACTTAGAGCATTCTAAATATGAATATGAATGACACCTCACGATTTTACTAATGTCACTTACCTCACCAGGGTTTTTAAATGGTTTCTGTCGCAGAACAAAGACCCTTACCAAATTTCAAGTGTATCCCAATATTTTGTGCACAAAATTAGATGTTCAGCATTCCTACTGGATATATGAAACTATCATTGATTTCAAATCATGGATATTTTAATTGCTGTTGATATAATTATACTGCCATGTTGTATGTTGTTCTTTTTCTTGGATGAACTCTCTATCTCTTTCATCTACTTACAGCATACTGAATTAATAGTAAATATTCATGGGCTTTCTAGATAGATAGAGTCTGCTAAATTAAAAATTGTTTTTTTTCATGACTCCATTTATCATATCCCTCACAATAACCCTCCAACTTTCTTACTACTCATATCTGTATTGAACAAGAAACTTTATTTAGAGAAATATGTAGGAAAATTAATTATATATTCATGTCATTTACAGCTTGAACTTTTTAGGTGTAATTTGCTTTCTAACAACTAAATCATTCAAAAGGCAATAATTCTTGAAAACATTGATACTTTGCATAGATAGTAAAACTCATTTTGTGCCACAAATTATTGTGCTGTGAAGTCTTAATCATCAATATCTTTTAAACATGTATGTCTTTCTTAATATGAAAATCTATCGACTATAATTTATTATACAAAAATCAAGTCTCTATCAGTTCATTGTCCAGAAGCTTTATAAACTCGGAGTTCAGAAAAAAAAAAAAATAGCTGAGTAAGTGGTCTCATTCTTTCTTTTCCTTTTAGTAAAGAACACTGAAATGTAGTCTTGAGCCTTGGGAAGATTTAAATAAGCCACATTTAAAATAAAGAGGAAATTTTTTTCTTTTAAAAAGTACACACATTTAAACATCACGTGGAAATCCCAGGCATAATTAGAAATGTTCATTAAGATTATAAACTTTTATTAAAGTCAAGAGTTTGTAATAGATATGTGCTGAGTGAAACATCTGATGCAGCAAAATGGACCAGGTAAAAATTGGTTACATCGTCTTTTCCGTTATTATTTGAGATTATAATATAATTACACTATTCCCCCATCCCTGTTCTCCCTCCAAACCCTCCTGTTTAACTTTCCTTGTTCTCTCTCAAATTCGTGGCCATTTTTGACATTAATTGTTCTCATATATATATATATATGTGTGTTCTCCAGAGATCTTTTCATTCTAAGTGGAGCTCAACCAACAAGGATTAAATAATGCAGGGTCACATGAATCTCACTGTTTTCATGGGTTGGGTCTTAGGATCTTGACTAGCTAGAGGTGACATGGGAATGAAGATGTGACAAATACACAGACACAGAAAAACTGGGCTAGGTTGGTCTAGGCTCTCGGAGAAGCCACACCACTGCAGAAGCTAAGCATGTTTTTTGTTGTTGTCGTTTTGTTTTTGTTTTTGTTTTTTTAATATACAGATGAACAGAGAGGCAGCATTGTTATGTAAGCCGATCATGGAGGCTAAGTCATTGCAGATAAACAAAGAGATTAGAATAATATATACAGATGGAAACAACTGGAAAAATGTATAGGTTTAGCTAACATTCGTAGGTTCAGGCTTTGTGTGGAAGCAGTAGTGAAGCGGTGAATATCTATTGAATATCTGTTTGGATAAAACTATGTGGGGACATTTTCTGTGTACACTATTGGCGTCTACACAATGACCTATGGAAGGCTTTCAACAACCGTCAGAGCCTCTTCAGGGGACGACTTGCAGGTAAGATCACACTGAGGCTTTGGGGTCCTTGACATAGCTGTGCATATCAAACAACATACATTCACTTACAACTTCTCTTACTCTCTACATTAGTGTATTTTGTCCTTAGATTATTCTAATATGTTGCAACAAATTAGAAAATAGAATTAGAAGCCAAAAGAGTAAAATAAACAAATGGACATATTCCTACATAATCCTATCTTCTCTGCCTCCTCATTTCCCTTCCTCTTGCCACTTTTCTACATCTCTTTTTCTTTCTCTTCCCTCTTTTCTTATCCCTCCTACAATTAAAGCATTTCATTCACTTGTTTTTGTTTTTCAAATCTGCTTTCATTAACATAGTGTGGATTCTTTTTGCCTCTGAAAAACAGAATACTTTCTTTCACTGGTGTCTTCTGCAGGACACCAGCATTTTAGAAGCAGGACAAATTTGAGGAGAGATATTCAGGAGAATTCCATAAGGCCATAAAATGTTTTTTATTTTTGTTTGTTTGTTTTTGTCTGGGTGTGGTAAGCTGTTTGTCCAGCACTACTAAATATTCTCAGCATTTGTTGTCCTTATGTAGAGTAATTTCATTTGTATAAATGAATTTCATTTCTAATTCCTTTCTCTATGAATTGGAGGACAGGGTGTTAAATGCACCAACACAGTTTAAAACTTGGCTATGTTTGAATATTCTGTCTTTAATTATTTCATCTGTGCATCAAGTCTTGTTTATTATTTTTCCAAAACTGGTTAAAGCGGGATTCCCTCAAGTTTCTCAAAATATGTTTTAATTTTTGCATATTTTTCATTATTTTAAGCAATGGAATTTTAAAATTTATAATATTACTTTACTAAAGACTTCACTTTGAAAATGGCTTTCTTCTTTAAAATGATAGATTGGCATTATACTAATTAATAGTAATATTATATTACAGCATATCAGAACTTTTATTGTCTCATCTAATACATAGATGTCTGGATTTAAATCCCTTTTCTGTAGAATTCCCAATGTTTTCACTCTTTAATATATATTACAGTTTGAATTATGCATCCACTGTGTGAGGTCCAGTATCAAATGCAAGTCATAAGATCTGGCTGCAACTGTCTTTACCCACTGAGTCATTCTACTGGCTCTATTGTTTATTATTTAATCCTATGCTAGGTATTCTTAATGAGTTTTGTCATACTGAACATGTATAGTGGTAAAAATCTTTGTCCATTATAAGATATGATCTTCTTTATTCCTTTAATTAGAATTGTATAACTTCTCATTCATAAGCACTTCAGAATAAGCAACTACATTTTCATCTTATCTTAAAATATATTTATTTTTAATAATGTATGCATATAGAGCATTTAGTTAAAATACTCCATCTCCTACCATCACTTCTTCCCCAAATTCATGCATTTTCTATTTAATTTTTAAAATACTTAATGAGTTCATTTAATGTTAGCTATATATGTACTGGTTAGAGTCAAACCACTAGAACATGGGTTGCCTCTAGAAGCCAATATTTCTAAGGGTGGAACTTCTTGAGTCCTTATCCATACATCCTGGGATTTTTATTGTATTGATCTTCTGTACTTGGTGTCTAAGTCATGGCAAGTTTATTAGTGTAACTGTATGGTCATGTGCAAAAAATTGATGTTTCTCTGAAAATATTCACTACTTCTGACTCTTAGAAACCTTACACTCTCTCTTCCTTGATAATTCCTCATACTTGGTGGAAGAAGTTGTGATATAAATGTCCCCTTTCGAGTGGATAACTCTATATTCTCTAATTTCTGCATATTGACTGGATGTGAGTCTCTGTACTAATCACCATCAACTGCAAAAAAAATAGTGTCTTTGTTGATGGTTGAGCAAGGCACTAATCTATGGGATTAAAGATGAGCAGGTAGGGGATATTTTATAACTATATCTGTTCAGCAGAAGAATACTATTGGATTCATTCTTATGATATTTGACCTAGCTATCCAATAGTTTTACAACCAGTTAATGTTACCAGGCATAGGTTCCATTCTGTGGAGCAGGCTTTATATTCAATAGGAAAAAAAAGTGGTTATTTGCTCCCATAACGTATATGTCAATACCACACAAATAGGTGAACCTATTTACCGTGACTAGGAAACACAAATATTTTTTAAAGTAATTTTAAGGAAATGATTATAACAGCCATTATCTTTGTGTTTCAAGGCTTGTAAAAGTAGTTGATATGCAAGATTTAATAATAATAATAATAATAATATATAGTAGGCTTGATATACTCAACAGAATTATAAAATTTTATTCATTCAAAATGTATTGAGAATTTAAAAAGCACATATAATTGATAAACAATAGGAAGTCTACATGGATGGAATATTTTGAAAATTAAAGGAACCTCTTTGATGTGTTGGATTGCTGCCTTTGACTCTGTTACATGTATTATTTATACAGTGAAGTATTTTTGCATGTTACAGGAATTTATTTTCACATATGTACTTTATTGTTTTTAAAAACATTTATTGTCATTATTATTATTATTTTCATCATAATTAATGCCTCAGGTGAGGCAGAGGCTGAGAACAGTTAACGATTCATTAACCTGCTGGTTCCAAATGTAAGTATTTTGTTTGTGATTTATCAATAATTACAAATGCCTTAAGATATTTTGATATTGAGACATGTCAGCTCCTGACAGCACCCCTCATTCTATTCCAAGTATATGATGAGCATCAAAGAATCTCCGTTTGGAGATGTTAGCATTAGTGGTGAGTCTGGGCAAGAACGCAGCCACTGGTATGCCATTTCTTAGTTTTGGAAGCTGCAGGCCCTGTACTTCCCATAAAATCAGATATATTTATCCCTCTCAGGTCTCTGAGGTGGTTGAAGAATAGATAGCTAGAGTCTCATAATTAAATTTTGAGTTGTTTAGGAATCAAGAGGGTGTTCTAGATCTAAGAAGATGTTTTTAAAATTGTGATGCAAGTTAGTATGAAAGTTGAGTTAGATATAGAACTTTAAACTCATGGAGATGGTTAGATAGTAGAATGTTAAAGTCAGGTGCCAAATACATATGGACTAGACATTGGGAATATACGCTAAGCCATATAATCCTCATAACTGTGGCCTAATTACCTCTTTTGTTTTGTATTGTATTTATTATTATAAGAGAAAGAGCCATTTGTTGGACTGAAAGGGGGAACTGTAGGGGGAAATAAGATATACCTTAAGCTTAAAAGAAAAAAAAAGGGAAGTGGATGGGGGGTTGAGGATGGGAGGGTGGGACTGGAGAGGGAATAGGGAGGGGACTGCGATTGAAATGTAACTTGAAGAAATAAAAAATAAAGTGAAAGAAAGAAAAAAGAAAAACCCTTGCTTTAACTGTAGACAGAATGCTGTCTGAAAAGGACAAAACTTGGAAGCAGGTAAGTTGACAGCCTAGGTCTGCCAAGACAGGGCAGGCAAGTCCTTTATAATTCCTGCTTTACAAGTAATGTCTGTCAGAGATACTGGGCCAAAGGCTGAAGATGGATGCTCTAATGTATTGAAAGAAATTGGGGACTGTCGACGCAGCAAGTTGTCTGTCATTTCCTAGTTTTGGAAGCTGCTTGCTCTGCTCGTCCTGCATATTCATATATATTTATCCTTCTCTTGTCTCTAATGTGGTTGAAGACTAGATAGTTATATTCTCACACTTAAATTTTAAGTTGTTTAGGAATTAAAAGGATGTTCTAGGTCTAAAAAGATGTTTTTAAGTTGTTAATACAAGTTAGGATGGAAACTGAGTTAGGTATAGAACTTTAAACTCATGGAGATAGATGGATAACAGAATATTGATATCAGTTACCAAATATGTATGGACTGGACATAGGGAATATATGTTATACATTATGAAAATTATAAGGTATGTTTTAATAATTTTCATAATTGTTGCCTAATTGTTCCTATTGTTTTGTATTGTATTTATTGTTATAAGAAAAAGAGCCTTTTTTGAACTAAAAGGGGGAGCTATTGGGAGTAAAAAGATACACCTTAAATTAAAAAAAAAATAAAACAGACAGGAGGGTGAAGGGGAAGAGGGTAGGAAGGTGGGACTGGGAGGGGTAGAAGGGAGGGGACTATGATTAAGATGTAACTTGGAGAAATAAATAAATGTAAAAAATAAAAAAAATATTTCCCCCAAAAGAAACCACAAATGCCTGATTTTATTTATTCAAGTAAGATTTTTTTGAACAACATATTGTTTAGTCTAATGAACTAATTCATTTTTATTTAGCAAATTTTTGAAATTATGCATAAATGTAGATTTCCTACATTTGATGTTTCTGGCCAAAACTTTGTCTGACCTTATGTGGAAGTGATCTAGAGAAGCTGTGTAACTTTTTTAATACATCAATTTAAGAATCACTCCATATCGCAATTTCAGTTTGGAAAAACTGAATTAATTAAATTAACCTTGTTTAGTAGAGCTGTAACTTTTTTATTTTGTGCATTTTAATTTAGAAAATAGGCATTACGCATTCTCTCATCTAACTGCAAAGCATTTTCTGTTATTCCCTGATTAAATTCATTAGAAACATGCAAAAATGGTCATTATAAGTTCAGCAATTCCAAGAGCTGGCCTAGTAGTTGTTAACCTAATAGAATAGCACAACATAAGTTCTGAGTTTCCAAAGAAGAGTAAGCTACTCTGTGTGCTGTTTTGATATAATTACAGAACTATGACAGAAATCTATAATGACACATATTTCAGTGTGATATGTTTCAAGTTCTAACTTGAGATGGCAATTACAAAATTGCTACATGATTATTTGATTTAATATTGACTTCTCTAAAGACAAATAGATTTTTTAAATGGCTGATTTCCATTCAATCCAGTTAAATTTCATTCTGTTATATTTGAAAATAGAGTCTCATTCTGTAGCTCAGGATAGCATGAAACTTGTATGTACTCCAGACTGGCCTCCAATCTGAGATGATTTTTTTACCCCAGTCTCCAATGTATTAGGATTATAAGAGTAAGCCACCACAGAAAGTTCACATATATTACTTCAACCACTATATTTTCTGTCAGTTTAAAATCTCTTGAACACTATTTTTTAATAGAAAGCTTTGTCATGTGAGTGTGTCTTTTCAGTCTTGTTTAATATGCATAGTCACCTTACACTGAAATTTCTTAATATGTTGCACATGCACATACATGCCCCTATACCAGCACACATGGCCACAGCTTGACATTCACTAGGTAGATGATGGAGTGATCTTCCTGCAAAGGGCTATTCAAGGCTCAGAATTGGAGTAATATCCCTGTTGTCTTCTGTGCTGGGAATAGCTTGCACTTCTCCATCAGATTGACGAAATGATTTAACACATTCATCTGGCCTTGTTTGCAGGATGTGTATGCTGAGATCAAAACTTACACAAATTTCAAAGATACTGCAACTAATGCATGTGACATATTAGATCAAAAGTTAATAAGAAGTAGTGGCTATTATTTATAAATGAGTAATAACGTGGCCATATTTTTAACATACTTTAAAAGAGATAATTGCTCTATTCTGGAGAATTGGGCGCAGTATTTTCTTTGACTTTTTTTTTTTTTTTTGCCTATTACCAATCCATCTTCCCTCTTGACAAACTGATTGTGGAGATTTATGTGATAACTCCTTTATGTCATAATTAGTTTTGTTCCAGTAGAAGCCATATTTTAAATTTTGTTTAAAACTGTATGTTACTGACATTGCTCGTACCTTATGCTACAGTTTCAGAATATTAAACAAGTACAATTGTTTTAACCACTGTGAAATTGACAGATGAAGCTGAAAACCAAAA
>CAJQZJ010018033.1:5607224-5617915 GCA_907164525.1 Lophiomys imhausi
ATCTGTGAAAAATGGGATATTTTCACAGACATCACCTCATGCATTTAAGTTCATCATTGTGAATGTTTTTTTAGCAATACTTTAATGATGCCATCGTTTGTAAGACAGAACAGATTTCTTTATATTTGTTCATCTAGTAAGCAATTTACTATTTCCTCCCATATGACAAACTCCTTGATGAAGATTTATAGATAAATGTTAAATGAAATATCTAAGAGAGCCTACTTAGGACACATTAATGAGATTTTTAAATCATACTAATTTTCTGATACAAGGAAAAAGAAAAATTCATATATATGTATACACACATATACAAACTTTCTAAGAGTACCACAAATATATTCTTTATTTAAAAATATCCATGTCCCTCAGGATTTCATTTGCTATTTTCATATTGTTCCATTGTTTTGAAATTACAATATAATTACATCATCCCCCTTCATTTTCCTCACATCAAGCCATCCCTCATACACGTCATCCCTATTTTTCTGTCTTTCAAATTGATAGCCTCTTGATTTCTTAAAGGTTACATGCATATATATCTATATATCTTTTTGTGATAGATAGATGATAGATAGATAGATAGATAGATAGATAGATAGATAGATAGATAGATAGACAGACAGATGGATAGATAGATAGATCCTGGTCTGTCAGAGGAATGATACTTGCATATCTATTTTCACAGCTGACAATTTGGTATTAGAAAACCATATAGTGTGCTCTTCCCTGGAGAAGAACAATTCTGTGGTTTATAGATTTCCTCAGGTGCCTAAAGCTATTTATTGTTGAGGCCTCATGGGCTTTTCTTTGTCTGCATTGATATGTCCATTTGTGTTCTCCTAGTTCAGCTCACATTTGTAGAGTCATGTTAGTGAGAACTTCTGAGTATAGCTTCTGCTGTAACTAGGGAACACCGTCTCATAACATACTTTCTGATCCTTGGATCCTCACAATCTTTGTGTTCCCTCTTCTTCAATGATTCCTGAATCTCTAGGTGTTGGAGTTGTTTTTGTAGATGTACTCATTGGGTCTGGGCTCTACAACTCTACATTTTGATTGGTTGTGGTTTTCTATAATGGTCCCTATCTGTTGCAAAGAGATGTTTCCTTGATGAGGGGTGAACTTTACAGTTATTTGTTTTACAGGGATAAATGTTTAGGGATCATGCTGGATTACTGAAGTGCTGGTTATAGGTTCTCCTCCAAGTTGTCATGTACACAGAAATATTTCCACTTCTTTTCTCTGAGGTCTGTTCCATGGTTAGATTTCAGCATCTGCAGTTTACCTGAGTTATAATATAGACAGTATTTTAGTGACCAGATTGAGATAAGTCTAGGAAAAATATACAAGAAAACACTATCATGTTAATTCAGGGGGAATATAGTATTCTTAGGAAGGTGTTGTAAATATAGACATCTTTACTGTATCTGAGGATGAAAGGCCTCTATGGGTTTCCCTATTCTCTACAGATGAGAAAACACAGTGGGCATGACTTAGCTCTAGTTGTTGTAATGAAGGGGGATTTTAAATTCATAGTAATATATTTTTATGTTTATTTATTATTTCAAGTTGCATCTCCATCACAGCGGCTTTTTCCACCCCTCCTGGTTCCACCCTCTCACCTTATCCCTCCCATCCCATTCCTCTAGTGTGGAGTATCCCTACATATCAGCCCCTCTCAGTTCAGAGGTCATGTGAGGGCTGAGAGCTTCCTCTTGCACAGGGGCCTTACATGGCAGCACCCCTAGGGCAAATTGTCTCATTAATAGGTAACAAAATCTGTGATCCTGATCCTTTTGGTGTGTTGGTTGTAGGATAGTTGTCCTGTACTATATGGCTAAAATCCAATTATAAGTGAATAGATGCCATGTGCATCTTTCTGAGTCTAGGTTAACTCATTCAGGATGAGCTTTTCTAGTTCCAACCATTTGGCTGCAAATTGCATGATTTCCTTGTTTCTGATAGCTGAGTAGTACTCCATTGTGTAAATGTACCACAATTTTTAAATGTTTATTTATTACTTACAAGTTACACCTCCATCACAGTGCCCACTTTCCACACCTCCCAGTCCCACCCTTCCACTCTTTCCCCCTCTCCCTTCTGTCCTACTCTTCCTGAGTGGAGTGTCCCTACATATCAGTCCCGTGCCCCAGTTCGACAGTTATATGAGGGCTAAGAGCTTTCTCATATACTGGGGGCCTACATGACAGCACGACTAGGGCAAAGTATCTCATTAACAAGTAACAAAGTCCTGTTCCTGTTCCTTTTGGTGCATTGGTTAAAGTATAGTTATATGTACTATATGGCTACAATCTAATTATAAGTGAATTTTATCCATTCGTCAGTTGAGGGACATCTGGGTTGTTTCCAGTTTCTAGCTATTACAAATAAGGCTGCTATGGACATAGATGAGGATATTTCCTTGTGCTTTGGTGAGGAACCATTTGGGTGGATACCCAGAAATGGTATGGCTGGGTCTTGAGGTAGGGCTATTCCAAGTTTTCTAAGATATTGCCAGAGTGATTTCCATAGTGGTTGTACAAACTTGCACTCCCACCAGCAATAGAGGAGTTCTCTTAGCTGCTATTATCTCCTAATTTTATCTTAAAGAAAATCTAAATGAAGAGGGATGGAGAATTTAGGTATAGTGTATTTTCTTACAACTTGATTTATGTTAGATGCTGGGTGTGTCATGTGAAAAACCATATCATCAGGAAAGCTTACTACACTTATTTCCTGAGATATAAAGTGAAATTCAACTACTTCTCAATTTGTGGATATGGAAATATCACACAAAATTATGCACTTATTTTGAAAGGAGACAATAGATTTTTCTCTGAAAATCTTAGTCATCCAAGGATTTTTGGTTTTCATCTTATATTATCTAGAATAATATTCAAAATGAAAGGAAAGACAGAATTGAGTTATAAGCTAAAATATAGTCCCATGATGGATCCTGAGTCTAGAAATCATCCAGTCATGATTCAGTCAAAAATGATGCAATTAAATATAATTCTGTTGTTTGGAGTTGTGTAAAATTGATACAATTAAATATAACTATGTTGCACTCAAAATAGTTAAAGCTTTTAGATTAATGCAGTGAGCAAAAGGAGAGAAGTCTAGGCTCACAAACTGAAGTATCTTCTTATTCTTATATATTGTTTTTGTATTTAGTTCAACTTAACATGATTTGTAATTCCAATAGACCTTAAAAATTTTCTGCACAAGGCTTAAAATCTTTCTGAAGCTATAAATATCAACATTTAAATCTCCTCAAATGCCCGCTTATTTTACAAATTAAACATTACTTTTGCCCTTAAACAGAGTCTGAGGTTTAATTAATAAGGCAAGAAGTCATCGATTTCTTCTTTTCTTTACAATGTTTAAAAAACAATGTCTAATCCTCAAATTTTATGTATGGAAAATTATGGATTTCAGAGTGTATGCAACATGGCAGTGCTTGGAGAATAGAAAACTTTAAAAATACATTTTATTGGTTCTTTGAATTTTTCATATATTATGTTTTAATCAAATCCATAAGCTTTTTCCATCCTCATGTAGATCTATCACCAACATCAAATGTTATGTCTTTAGTATTTTTAATCCATTCAGTCCCAGTAAAATTACCTATCTACTATTAGGTGTGTGGTCATCTACGTATTTGGTTTAGACAAACCACAAAGAGACATTAGTGTATAACAGAAGAATTTAAGAAAGATGTTAGAAATGGTGATAGTGATACTAACAATAAAAAGTATAAACTCTCAAAATTACATCCTGTAAATTTGGTTTTATGTAGCTAAGAATCTAGCAATCTCACACAAAATAGAAAGCTTATGGCATGTACAAATTAATAACAATGATACAAATATATATTTTTTCTCACCTGCAACTCAAATTCTATTCTTGCATTACAATATACTTCAATGTTTGATTTATAATTTTAAAATTTATAGTGCTGAAAATAATACCTGGGCAAAGATCAGTGATTTTGCCATAAATGTCAGTAAGTTTTTAAGCAGATAGCAAGCTGAAGGACATTAAATGTTTAAAAATCTCCATAGAATTCTGTAGTGACTAATTTATAGAACTCCTAGAATCAAAATAAATTGAAAACAATTCCCCTGCAAATACCACAGGGCATCTTCAGAGATAAAAAACATTAACTCTTAACACCATGTAAAAATGTCACCGAAATGCCATGAACATTTCATTGTTTCCATTTAATTATTGCTGAAGACTTTTGTTTTATGACAATGATTAACACATTATCACCAAAATTTATAAAATCTAATAAACAACGTACATTCTTATAAGCATATTGAAAATGTGACAATAGAGAATAAGAAGTACATCCAAATTGCTAAGTCCACATGCTTCTTGCAAAGAGATAAATGTACTTAGGCCTCAAATAGTCCACTGTTATACAATACAATTGAATGCAATTGCACTGTATTTGCCAACATTTGCTTTTTGTTGCATCATTAGATAACTTATTTGAATAATTAAATTCTAAGACAAACAAACCTAGTTTTTTCTCTTTCTCCTACATCATTATCATGAGAAATCACTAAGAAATAAAATAAAGCACATGGGCCAGTATTAAGACATTCCAGGAAATTGTAAAAATACTTCCTGTGTATCTGATACTCCTTATTAGGAAATGAAGCAATCTTCCTTTGTTATGGGTAAATAAATACTTTCCATCTAGTTGTAAAACATTCTAAATTGAAGTTTCTAGGGTGCCATTTGCTATTATTTTTCTTAAAATAAAATCAGTGAACTTTATTATTCATAAGTAGTACCTTCATAATTTGGACTTGTTATTACAAAAATGTTACCAGGAATGTAAGAAAGCTAATTAAAAATGTTACCCATCAGGATCTTCCATGTTTAACATAGTTAAGATAGGAAACATGATATAATCTTTAAAGGTAGTATGTTAAAATACCTATGCAAATGTACAGGAAGGAGATGTTTTGATTAATAGATAATTAATATTGATAATTTTTAATTTTGATAATTAATCAATGACTATTCAATTTCTTCAGATTTTTGTTTAGGCAATATCTAGAAGCTGAAGTAAAATTTGCTAAATAAGATGGTTTTTGCTAAAACAAATTCACTAATTTGTGTAATGTAAACTCAAGTGAAATAAACCATTCAGGTTGCTGTTATGTCCATCATTTTATAACCCTTATCAGAAAGCTTTATTGAATTATGAGAATTACATTTTTATATAGGATGAGGGTTCCTTTAAGAAATCTAGGAATTTGATACATAGTATCAATTCCATTCATTAATGATAGTTATGAGGATATATGGTTCAGTGATAACCCATATCTAATATCTGTCCTTAGAGTGACAAGACCAAAGCATTTGTAATTGTATTTACTTTTGAAAGATTATGGTTTATAGTTAAAACAGAAGAGGCATCCTGTCATTTCCTAACCCCGTTAAATGTGACAGAATCTATTTTTCTGCCAAGTTGTGAGGACCAAGCATAGAGCAAATTTGCTGTGGTCAGCTAAGTGTAACCACTGGGCAGGAAAGTGAATTTAATAATGCATTATTGTTCTTCACTGAAGGTGAACTGTTACATTGCCTTTGTTGTGGCAGAGTTTGCCTCTGCTTAGGTTTCCAGATGCTGTGTAGATTACCTGATTAAAATCTCTAATACATGATAAAATGTACCAGGTATACTTTTACATTACCTGAAATGCATGTCTGTTTGGACCATAATACACAATCTAATTAGAACTATTTTCCAATTATATTGCACTGTGAATTCAAGTATAAATAAACACTTGTTATATAAATGTAGAATAAATTATGTAGTAACAAAGTATATACAGTTTATCTTAAAGCAATAGTAGATTATTTTTTGACACGGAAAATAAATTTCTAATGTCATGATGCAATTAAGAGCATAATCTTAGATTAAATCATGGTTAAATCATATTTTCCACATAGCAAAAGTAAGTGAAACCATTAGAAGGTGAATTAATTATTTCATGCCATTATTTCCATTGTCATATCCTTTCCTGTTACATATGATATTAAACAAGGCAATTTTTTCTGTTATTAAGCATATTGATTAACTGCAGTGCTTTGAAAAGTTTTAACACTCATTTGGTTGAAAGAAAAGGTATAAAAAAAAATCTGTGGTTGTTCTTTATGTTGCCCTAATTGAAATTCACTAACATATGCACAGAATAATATCCAAAAAGAATCTGATAGATATAAAACCTTTATTGAAGCGTGTAAGTACATGTAGGGAATTTTTACATGTACATGTGTGTTCTTATATTGATCAGAGGTGTCGTTAAAGATTTTCAATGTATTTATGAGTGTAATACATATCATACTTTCTGTTAGCCAGATATATCAAGAGAACAGAGCAGTTAATTTCAAAATTAAACATTTGGAGTTTTTACTTTGTTCTCCCAAGCCTTTCGAAAGGAGTATTTCTTGAAATCCATAACTGTAAGTGTGCGTACATACTAATTTCTGGTTGTCATTGTTGAACTTTGGAGTAAAGAGGAATAGAAAAGCATTTTTTTTTCTGAATACCAAGAACATCCATCAATGAATATCACTACGGGCCATAGAACATGCAAGTTCAAAAGAACAAAATAAGCCAGGAGTTGACAGAAATAATAATAACATATGTCCTTGTGATGAGTGCTTATAAAATAGTGAAGGAGAAAATTGTTTTCCCCATTCTTTCCTTCTTAACAAAGCAATATATATATGTATATCATAGAGCCATAGCAGTTTAAATTATATCTGCCCTTAGCATATGCATATAAACATTTAGATTCTAATTCAAAATATCAAAATATGTATAACTGTGCAATCTTCAGGAATGAGAAGCAATTTACAGTGGATGATTACACAGAAATATCAATAGCTGCCTAAAATAATTTAAACTTCAGTTATTCTATCGACTTGACAGTCCTTTTATTTTTTTAAAGATGAGAAAGACTTAACAATGCTGAAATAGAACAAGTACTGTTTTGATCATGAAATCTTGTTCATTTAAATAAAAATGAAAGCTTTTTGGTAAGAAAGGTATCACAGACTAGAAAGTTCTATCAAGCTTATATATTTGTTTTGTTGCTAAGTATTTTGATGTTTTGTTGCTAGCGTGCTGCTTGTGTTTCTAAAATCTTCAGAAAGTTTGGAAAATTGTTGTTGTTTATTGTTCTTCTAGAAAGTTCATGTGAAGATTTTAATGGTTTATGCTCTGCACTTTATTAAAGTGTAAAGAACCATTTTTTTTTTCATAGACAGTATCAAAGACATTCATGGAATCCACTTCTGAACCCAACTTAAAGGCACCTTCTTTAGTGTTAGGTCATCAAGGGTCACCTTCACTCTATCTGGATTTTGTGGTTCCTCTGACACACAAAGATATATAGTCTGGTGTTCTAGAATGACATTTCTTAATAACTAACAACACAGATGCAAAGGTTGCTATAACAGGGAATACAGTAACAGTACCATTCAGAGTAGACCACAGTATTCTCTAACTTTGAATGATACTTGCAGTTGATGAGCATCTGGCTTACTGTAGGAATTATAAGATTCTGCTAACGCAGTGTCACCATTCCCCTTTTAGTCCACATCCTCTCAAATATCTTCTCCACAATTCTCTTCTTGCATATAACTCTTAAAAAGATTTTCTTTACTTGTCTTGATTCTTCAAATCTCACTAGCTAAAACACTTGTCCAAGAAGTTATTGCTTTTCCTTGGATGAACACAAAACATCACAAACACATTTTAGAGCTATGCTCATATGTCACCATTGTATTGAAATAGTGAAACTGACAACGGCATCAAGCATTTCATTGCAAAATTCAATTAGATTTTTAATCTTAGAATTATTTCAATACCCTCTATTATCTTACTCTTAGAGACAGTGTGGAATAACTAGAAGGGCAATGGCCGAGAAAAGAGCATTTATTTAAAGAACAAGAAGTACTACTGTAATATCAGATGTAGTTCATGGTGAACATGCTTGCAATTTTTGAGAAGGAAGTAATAGTATAGTGAATGTTCAGAAAGTAGCCTATCCAAATTCATTTAAAGTTTTTTTTGTGTGTGTGTGTGTGTGTGAAATATACTTTATTTTGTAGGGGAAAAAGCCAGAAATATAACTTGTTTGTATCCGTACAGTAGAAATAACTCCAGAGTGCAGAATAAACTCATCTCATCATTCATTCCACATAACTTTGTTTAATTTAGAAAAGAGGTAGGTGATTGTACTGACATGAAGCACTAATAAACACTTGATGGGGTAGTGTTAAGCATTCTAAATGTTAATTGGTCCTGCTTACTGTCTGTTATTTACAATGACTCTGATTGGTTAAATAAAATGCTGAGGCCTGAGATTGGGCAAAGACAGAGAAAGCTGGGACTTCCTGAGATTAGAACAGGAAGCCTGCACTTTAAACAGAGGATTAATTCATTCCAGCCAGGAGCAGGAGGAAGGAGGACACACACCATGGGTTAGAAAAAAGAACCTCATTCCACATGGACAGGAACATCCACATAGTGTGGAGAATGGCAGTCCAAAGGGACATATGTATATATGGGGTCATATTTGGGTAATAAAATTATGAGCTAGCTTAGATGGGCTAGGATTGCACAATTCAGGCCAAGGCTTGTTAAAATCCATGTGCTGTCTGTGTGTATTCATTTATAATGGTTGCTTAAAGATTAAGAGCCACAAACCAATTGATAATATAAATACTGTTTAAATAATTTAATTAGCAAGATTTTCTACAAAGACTAGCAGATTTGGAGTGATTACATAATTGTTGGCTGGAGACATGGACTGTGGAAAGTCTTCTATGAAAATTTAACACTTTTGATTAATTATTTCATTTCCATTTACTTAATATTTTTTCAAAATTGTAATTACCTTCTGACAAAGTTGGCTTTTGCCATTTAATTTTTGCCAGTATCTGAAATTACACTTTAAGAAATGATCATAAGCTACAAAAAATTTAAAAAAATTAAAAAAGAAATAAAGAGAGAGAGAAAATACGAAAATACTTCAAGGAAGAAGAGTACCATAAACATCAACTTTGCTTTTATTATTATCTGCTTTTTTGCACATCTGCCATCACTACCAAATATTTAGCTGTAAAGCGGAGCTTTAAATCCGCTTTTGCAAGAGATCTTTAAATCTTGCTCTTGCAAGAGATCACATCTAAAGACCTTCTAGTCTGTGGTCCAGCTGGAATACAGACATATCTTTAACCCCAAGAGACAAAGGCAAGCAGATCTTTGAGTTCAAGGCCAGCCTGGTACAGAGCAAGTCTCAGGTTAAGAAAGGTTTATGTCCAGATGTGGTGTTATGCACTTTCAATCCCAGCACTCAGGAGACAGAAGGATACATATCTCTGAGTTCTATTTAGTTCTGTTCACGCTGTTTGGATGAGTCAGTGAGTCGAGAGTCAGTGAGTGGAGTTAAATTTCTGGTAGTTCAGTAAGTGGAACTTAGAGGCAGTTTTACTGAGAATATTTTACAGATGCAGGTTGATGAGAGAACAAGCTAGACACAAGTGAAGAGAATGGGAAGGATCCAGAAAATTAGAACAGATTGCTAGAGTTAGTTTGAGGCCAAGAAGAACAATTCGGTCAGAGGCTGAGAGAGAAGCCACTTTGAATCAGTCAGCTTGGAGAGGAGTTTGAGCCAGAACACCTGAGTTGAACCAGCCAGCCAGAGTTCAGTGACAGCTAGAAAAGGTGAGCTTATTCAGCAGTGCGTCTCAGAGGCTGAAATATTGTAGGCCTCAAACAGATGCCATGGTGACCAGAAGCTTCCAGGACCAGGCCTAGGTTAGCAGAAGGAGGCAGAAATCCTCCAGGACAATTACCTTAGTGGAATAAAAGATACATTTACATTACAGTCCAGTCTCTTAATCTCCTTCCTCCAATATATAGTAACACAGAGCTCCAATAAATCCAAGGCTATCTTCTCAGACGGCAGAAGCTTGGCACACCAAAGAGCCACCCGTAAGTGCCACAGCTCTAGACCCTTCAATGTATTTCGTGAGACATGTTTATCTTAGTGTGTGTTAGTGTGCTAAAATGACATATGTGGTGGACTAAACAAGAAACTTTTATATTTGACAGTTCTAAAATCTAATCTAAGTTCCAGGTTAAGGTGCTCACATGACTGAGGGCTCGGACAGAACCCTGTTTTTCATTCATAAGCATTGGTATTCTTGGATGCTGTATCTACACAATGCAGAGAACAGTGTTCTATATTTTCTTTGTTTTTACATAAACCCAAAATCCCATCACATACCTACCCACCAACTTCATGTTCTTTCTCTCTCTCAAAAAAAATATGAAAGTAAAAAAGCAAAAATCAACACGAGCAAACCTTGAAAAAAAAATTAAGGAAAAAAAAACCTAAACAAAAACAGAAAAAAGTACAAAACAGGGAGTCTGTTTGTGCTGGCCAACTACTCTAAGCTTAGGGCCTATTCTGGTGTATGGTTACTATATTCATAGACACCCTATTGGAGAAAACTGATTTTCCCTTTCAAATATCAATTACAAATAGCTTCTTGGTGAGCCATGAGGATTTGTGTCCACTTCTCTTTCTCCATGGTGGGATTTGTGTGTGTGTGTGTGTGTGTGTGTGTGTGTGTGTGTGTGTGTGTGT
>CAJQZJ010018033.1:5617925-5738934 GCA_907164525.1 Lophiomys imhausi
GTGTGTGTGTGTGTGTGTGTGTGTGTGTGTGTGTGTGTGTGTGTGTGGTACCTGAGCAGGTCTTATACATATCGTCACATTCTCTGTGCATTTATATGTGCATCAGACTTTTTGTGCCTGGAAAATGCTGCTTCCTCAAAGTTACCAACCTCCTTTACTTTTTCTTATAATCTTTGTGCATTTCCTCCCACATAGAAATAATTCTAAGGCTTGATGGGAGGAGTTTGATAAGGACAGCCCACTTACTACAGAGTGCTCCAAAATGTCTCCCTCCCTATACACTGTCCACTGTGTTGATTACCACTTACTGTAACACAAAGCTTTTCTGATGATGGCTGAGTGATATAAACTGGAACACATAAAAGAAATAAATGATTTTGGTCAGTTTTGTTCTTTCAATGACCATTAGCCACCTGGTTGCCCTAAACTGATTGTTCCTGGTGTCTTCTGGACTGTTTCAGTGGCACTGCTGGTCCTCTTTAGAATGTTGCGGTGACCGTGTGAATATTGGGCACTCAGGCAGCCAGGAGGTACCTCTGTCTGGCAGTTGGTGCTGCCTCCCAAGACCCTGCAGTGATCAGACCTTCAGGAGACTGTGCAGGTGCTTATGTGCATGACATTCTAAAGTTAAATTAAGGCTAAATATAGAACTAAACAGACCCATAACCTCTAGGAAAATAGCAGCAGTTATTACAATCTCTCAAAGAAAAGAAATCCAAGTACTAAATCTATTTTGTAGAGAATTCTACCAAACCTCTAAGAATTTTCACCAGTACTCCTCAAATTATCCCACAATATAAAAGTGAATGAATATTTCCTAAATCCTTTTACGAAGCCACTATTACCCTGATAACAAACCTGTTCAAAGACCCAACTACAACAAAAAAAAAGAAAATTATACCATAATGTCTCTTATAAATATAGATGCAAATAGTCTCAATAATTAATCACAAAAAAATCAAAAAAATTCCCAACATAATTAAGTTGACTTTATCTCAAAGATACAGGGATAAGTCAACATATGTAAATCAATAAATGTAACCCACCACATAAACAGACTAAAAGACATAGCCACATGGACATCTTATTAGATACAGAAAAGGCAATTGACAGATACCAACATTATTTCATGATATAGGTCCTGAAGAGACTAATGATACAAGGGGCCTACCTGAACATAATAAAGACAATTTTCAGCAAGCCCACAGGAAACAACATCCTAAACTGTGAGAAACTCAAAGCATTTCCAGGAAAATCAGGAACAAGAAAAGGATGGCCATTCTCCACAGATCCATTGTCATAGTGCTTGAAATCTTAAGTGGGGTAATAAGACAATCAGAGAAGATCAAAGTGATAGGGTAGGAAAAGCAGTCAAAATATTTTAAATTATTTATTTATATTGTGTGTGTGTGTGTGTGTGTGTGTGCTTCTGTGTTACAGAAGCATGTAAAAGACAGAAAATAACTTTCAGGTTACACTTCTTTCTTTGTGTCACATGGATCCCAGGAAGAGTTCACTCTGTAAGTCTCAACTTCCAGGGCTTTAACCTGTTAAAACATGTCACTGACTCTGTGTATCAAAGTTTTAACAGCTATAATGCTTAAGAAAATAATTCATTTCTCTTGTTCACTAATTTTGAAATGTCATAAAATATACTTTCAAATAAACAAATAAGGGCATTCATCATTTAGAGAATGTAGTACTTTAGAAATCTAGTAAAGTTTTTTTTAACAATTTTCCAAATTGGTACAAAATTTTGACTCTAAACAAAGAAACTCTTAAACAAGCTAACAGTATTTTCACTTAAGTGTCTTATTTTGGTTTTGTTGTGGCTCATGTAACTTGGGAGACAGTATTGAACTGTTACGTCAAATATTTAAAAATAGTCTTATAGGTTATTCAGTGTTCAACAATATTCATAAAAATATTTTGTCATTGTAAAATTCTCTGAAGTTTTGTTTATTTTTGGAAGTTATGAAAACATATAAAGCCAATATGTGCACAAATAAGAGATGTATTCTAGGCACTCAACACAAATAGCTGTTATGTAATATATAATCAGCAGCAAAGTATGGTGTTAAGGGTCTTTATGTTCTTGTAGCCCAAACACTCGCTGAGGGAATTCACAGCATCCTTAACAAAAGACACAACTGCTGCATTGCTTGGTTTTGAGTTTTTCTCAGTCTACTTCACTATTTTGTAATAATTCATAAAATTCCAGTAATCATTTTTTTTTCATTTTGGCTACTTAATAGATTAAAACTAAGACATTCATTCAAGAAACTAATGAAAAATCCTACAAGAATTTTTTTTTTTTGGAGGAGCCATGGATTTTTTAAGCCGAAGTGTATAAATAAGATATGAAAGTGCAAATTCTACTTAAAGTTTTATTATACCAAGTTTTAATCACTGTCATTTTATATATTGGGAATGTTACAGCAAAATAATAAAACTTTGATAAGTTGGCTTTGTAAATGTTCTTTTTACATCTTATATACTATCCTGAATCAGATAAAATGTTTATTGGTATTATAATAATTTTGGTGAATATTAAAATGTTGATTTTGTTTTAATTAGTGTATTAAAAGTAGATTTAGACAGTTTCTGTCTTTTCACAATTAATTTTACCTTTTGTTTCTCACTGTTTATTTATATAAAAATGAAATTACTTTTATCTGGAAGTTTAACAAAATTATATCAAAAGGACAAAAACCTAAGTAATTTCTACATTGGAAGGAAATTAAAAACCTGGTTTGATTTAGTAGCTACAATTTTGTCTTAATTCTGAACTTCTTCTTCCCATAATAACAAATTATTAAAAATGAGTTATAATGTTATTTTTCTTTATATCATGTGACAAATAATCTTTACTTTTTGGCATTTTAAAAACTAAATATTCACCTATCCTATTTCCAGAATTGTCATTTTTTACATTAAAATATTAAAATTAAAGTTTTAGAGTGCTATTAAAGTAAATTTAATTTCATAATTTATGTGATATTTTTCTGTTTCTTGATCTTCTAAGTAGTTACCATGTAGGCTTGGAGGAGCTGAAAAATTCTGTTCTTAGAAAAAAGAGTCCTGATGCTTATAATTTTGTGAGTTTTAAAAGTAGAACTTGAGTATGCAGAGAAAACCGTCGTTTCTTTAGTGATGTCTGCAGGTATTATTATGATAACATTTCTCCCAATCTTTATCTCAAATCCTTAACAAAGTAAACAATCAGTCAAGTCAGCAAGCACAATCTTACTTTAGGGCAGTGAATGCTGTTTTAAAGAGACCAGTACATTCATGGTGTTTCTTGATGTTTGACTTTTCCCTTCACATCACATGATTTGTGTTTAGTGAGCCTGAGATGTGAGTAAACAGTAATAAAAAGGCAAATCAACATAAAAATGTTGCCTTGCATTGAGAGGACATTTCAAATATCCTTTATCAGTTGTTTCATTTTCCCCTGTCCCTCATATTGGACAGAAATGCAGGTTTACTGATAGTGACTTCCTTTAGCTAAGCTGGGAAGAAGTCAAAATTTCATTTGTAAAGGCAGTTATCACAGAGGGTAGCAGGCCGAGGTTATTGGTCCTCATTTAGCCAAACTGAAGATAAGATGTCTAATTTCCTGACTGGGCCCTCTCCACTCTCGCCTCACACACTGATTATTGGTTATAGAAATACAGAAAACGGGCCCTTGTTAAAAAGAACCACTTACACTCTTCTCCAGAATTCCTTATTCTGGAAACCTGGGAGCTATTCCTTAAAACTTAAAGCCAGCATAGACAAGTACAGGACCATGAAGCATTTCACAGCCTTATAGCCAGAGTAAGGCATCAAGCTTCTTTTCTATAAAATATTGAAGAGGTAATTAAAGCCCTGGTCCAGGCAGCCTTGTCCAGTAGTCTGTCATTTCTTATTTTTGGAAGCTGCTACTGGCTCTGTACTTCCTGTATAATCAGATATATTTATCCTTCTCAGGTCTCTGATGTGGTTGAAGACTAGATAGTTATAGTCTCACAGTTAAATTTTAATTTGTTTAGGAATGAAAAGGATGTTCTAGGTCTAAGAAGATATTTTTAAGTTGGTAATGGAAGTTAGGATGGAAACTGAGTTAGGTACAGAACTTTAAACTCAGAGATAGATGGACAACAGAATATTTATATCAGTTGCCAAATATGTATTGACTCGACATTGGGAATGTACGTTATACCTTATAATGTTCATAATTGTGACCTAAGTATCCAAAAAAAGGACTTATCAGTTCTGGGAGAAGGGAGAGAGGATGGGAGGGTGGAGCTGGGAGGGTTGGAGGGAGGGGACTGTGATGGAGATGTAACTTGAAGTAATGAATAAACATTAAAAAAATATGATGTTATCTTGACTGATATGTAAGAATTTAATGTGGGGTTTAATACACAGTTATATATTTAAATTGAATGAAGCTTCATGGTTCCATGACAAAAAAAAAAAAAATTAGGCCAATGATTAATGACGGAGTTTCTCCTGACAGACTTGACTTTTGTTGTTATATGTAATATTTTCCTTTTCTTTGCTCATTGTGACATTCACATGTAAAGTAAAAGAAATTGCATATGGAACTTAAAAAACTTGAAATCCTACTTTCAAATAAATTGATAAGAACAATGAAGTAAAACTTTTTGTCACTCTTGCTAAAAATACAAGGGAACAACTTTTAAAGATGTGTGTGTGTGTGTGTGTGTTTATCTTTTGGTGTTCATCATGGTTTTTCTTGTGCTTTTTAAAAAATATTGCTTACCTAATAAGTGAATTTCACATCATGTACCCTGTTCCCTCTCATCCACCACCTCCCCTCAGACCCATCTTCCACCCTTGAAGCATCTCCCAACAGAAAAAAGAAATCTCATTGTGAAACATGTACTGTGTCTCAGTGTGTCCCTTAATGTTCCATTTTGTGTGTGTGTGTATATATGGTTTTTTTTTTGTTTGCTTGCAAATGTTCATTATGATTCCTTGGTATGAGGCCTCTGGCTTCTGCTACTTTGTCAATACTGTAACCTCACTGGGACTCCTCTCAGATCTGCTTTTGTTGTTCTATGTCATGGAGATCCTGTAGTTTTGGGGTCTGTGGAACTGGTCTCTTCATGCACCCCAGCAGTTCATCTATGGTTTTGATGTTGGGACGGGCCTGCAACCACCATATGCAGGGCCAGTTCTACTGTGCTACCCAGGCAAGGTCCAGGGCCTGCTCTTTTGAGTGCTGTAGCAGGTAATGAGCTGGGCCATCTCTCAGGCTCTCTTGACCTCATAAAGCAACTCCCCTGCCTGCTACCTGTGGCAAGGGCAAAACAGAGTGGACAAAGCTCTGTGAATAACATTATATACTCTCAATTAGAAACAAGTCTTCTCGGGCCCTAAAAATGTTATTGGTATCACTGCTTATATTTTTCCTTACAAAACAAACAAACAAAAAACCAAATAGATTTCTGTTCAATTAAAAAAATAAAGTGGTTAATTGTAAAAATACTTAAGCCCCAATTAATTGTTTCTAAAGGGAAATACTGTCTAACACTATTTGTAGAACTCAGTTGTTTTTGCATGTCCTAGATACAACACGTCTCCAATAGAATCATAAATTATTAGCATTAACTAAAGCTGGACGTAGTTTTCTTATTTACTGAAAAATATCATTGAATTCATAAATAAAATTAGAGAAATGTACTTATATAAAATTTGTGGTCATGTATGTCCCAGCTACTTTGGAATATAAAAGCAAAATTAACCTTGAAGGGTAGAAATGTGTTCTTGTTTGTTTAAATATATTCATTTTCTTAAAGATATTGTTACTGTTATATATGGAAACAACAAATGCAATCAATACTGGAAGGAAACAGAAGTAAAGGGGCACTGTACATTGTGGATCTTACGTATATAGGCATGTTAGGGTTTTTTTTATTATAATCTATTTAAATCTGTCATTTCCCTTTTCTCCCTACAGACCTTCCCAAATACCTCTCAATGCTCTTTAGTTTGTGGCCTCCTTTGTTACTATTACTAGATGCTTTCATGTATATGTATATATGCATATGTATATTTTATACATACATATTTATATGCATATATATTTGTAAACACAACTTGTTCAACCCAACCTATATAATATTACTTGTATATATGTTTTTGTGGCTGAAACTTTGACAGTGTACAACCAATTGGTATTTTCATCCCCTGAAGACCACATCTCCTCTTCCCAAATTTACTCAGTTGCCTGTAGTTCTTTGAATAGAATTGAGGAGGCCTTGCATGCTTTTCCTCTTTCAGTGTGGCATGTTCATGGATGTCATTCATCTTCAGCTCACATATGAGCAATAGTGTTGGTGGGATCTTATGGGTGTAGCTTCTAACATTGCTAGGATATGCAGTCTCACAGTTAACTACCCAATCCTGGCTCCTACAATTTTCCCCTTCTCTAAAGGTTCCCTGAGCCTTAGGTATGAGATTGTTTTGTTGATGTATCCATTGCAGGTACCACAACTCTGTATTTTGATTGGTTGTGGTCTCCATCTATTATAAAGAGGAGTTTCATTGACGACAGATGGCTACTACACTTATCTGATCTGTGGGTATAAGAAAAATTTCAACATTGCTGCTGGAACTTGTGATGTTTTAGTAAAGTGGTGGGTGTAGGTTCTTCTCTAAAATCTGTAACTTCACTAGCACTGAGTAATTAGCTAGGTTTCTAGTCCTAGGCATGATTCCTCTTTTGTTAAACAAGTCTCAAGTCCACTTGGAGATATTGGTTACCATCAATGTATATGTGACTCTATTGTATCCTTAGGGTTATCATGCCATACTGGCTCTTGATGCGCTTCATAGGCATCATTGCTGGGTAGTATTCTTGGTTGCCTCTCTCCTCTGAAAGTTTGCTTGGTACCTTTTGTTACCATGAAAATTAATCCTCAGGAAGGAGATGTTAGGGGAAGTCCAAGCTCAGGAGTCTCTGGACCTTGTTTCTGAAGGGCATGGTGTCTTCAGCAACAGGGATGAACTGACCTTCAACTGGAATGCAGCAGGGCAACAACAATTAGCTATGTTTTGGGGAACTCTTGCACAGTCCTGGACAACAACTCAAAAAAATGGCTTCTCATGTTTGGTACTGGGGCTTTTGTTAGGTTTTTGACCTTTGAGGGAGCAATATCACATCAGCCCAGTTGAGAAAATTTATTCAAATTATTTATGTCCACTTTTTCAACAGAATTATATACATGTATTATAGGTTTGATTTTAGGTAAACAGCTAAGAGTGAGATTCCCTATGACGTTATCAAACATCCTTATTTTTATATGACACTCCTCCTTCCTTCTATTTATTTACCTCACCTTTCTCTCTCTCTTTCTTTCTCTCTCCCCTAAAGAATTTTCCCTGTTCCTATTTCCCTCAGATCATTTCCTCACTGTTACTCCCTTTTACCTACCTCCCTCAGAAGAATTAAATTTTTTTTTTTTTTTGCATTACATTGAAAGCCCCTAAAGGAAGATTTTAACTACAATTATCATCTGTAGTGGTCAACTCATAAGGATTCTTTTCCCTTGTCAATCACTGCAATAAAAACATTGTTAACTAGACAGGCAAGAAAAACCTCTCAGAAAAACAGAACCCTAAAAGGAAAGAGGGACCAAGCCATGCAGGTATCTTCTGCTAGAAAACAGCTCCTGGAAGAAGGAATGTCAATGTTCAGACTAGAAAGGGAATGGCTTATCATCTCTTAAGATAAGAACAGGCACTTTCCCTAGAGTGCAGTGAGAGAGACTGGAACTAGCCAGGTCAAGGTGATACTAGATCACTTGTGGTGTGCAGACTTGCAAGTTGACTTTGTGTGATGATTAGTTACAGCTGTTTTCACCAGCAGAAAATGGATAAGACCCCAGTAGGGATGACTATGCAAGTGCTGCAGCTTTAGACTAGAGTAGTGACACTGAGTTCCAGAAGAAGCATTGTTACCTGGGGTACATTGGATAAAATGGAAATAGTGAGGTTGCTGCTGGCTCTTGAGAGAAGATGTGAGAGCACAGGCAGAAATAAGGATGGTTAAAGGCTGAGTAAATTGGGTGAATGATGCTTTTGAGTGTCTCTAAAATCAGTTTAATTGAACTTTCCTAGGGAGAGAAGTTAAAACAATCAACTAGAATGTAAAATTTAGGTTACAAAGCCCACTACAGGTAGGGAGTCATTGACATTTTCTTAGGAACTATTGTGGGGGGTCACAGAGGTTAGGATGAGGGACAGAGCCAGTGTCAACAGCACTGCCAGCTTGTGATTTGGCCTCCCTGTTGTTAAAGGAGCTTCACAATGGCTTCTTGGAGCACTCCTACACTCACCCTGCTCCTTTTTCTCTCTCAAGTTCTCTCTTACAATACTCCTGTGCTAGGCACCATCTTTGCTTTCTCTGTCACAAATCCATTCAACCTCTTTCACAGCTCTATGATTTTTATGATCAATCCCTATGGACACTCTCAAACAGCCCATTGTCTCTTGGGAAGTGTCTGGCTTACTCATAGGGAGCATCCCAGAGTTAACAGACAGCAAGAAAAACATTGATATTTTAATGTCCACTGGCTCCCTGTGTCTTCTTTCAGTGTGGTGACTTCCTTTGTTCTACAAATTCTCTCCAGGGGTCCTTTTTCTACAGTTACATACCTGTTTTTGCTTGTAGCATAATTTTCTCCACTTGTCTTTCAGTTGAAAAGGGGATGTGCTTCTTAAATTCTATCATTGCTTGGTGCTTCATTATTCCTTCTTGGTTGTCCTAGCCCTGTTCATACCTCTTATAAAAGCTCCCTTATTAATAGTCTTCAATTAAAATCATTTCCATATCAATCTTCCTTGAAAGCCATATGAGTCTAGGTTTCTGGTCATTACTTAAAACTACACAGTCCTATTTCTTTCTATCATGTAACTTCCTTTTACAGTATGTAAGCTTTTTAAGGGATAGCAAGCAGAACTGTTGTACCTGTTAATGCATTAAAGAAAATAAAGAGAAACTGAAATTTAGAAAAAAATAACATGGGTTGAGAATGGCACTCATAGAGCCCCCTCTTCCTAGCCTGGAATGTCAGGAAGGAAGAAGGAAGGTATGGGCACAATTGTGTCAATAATAGCATTACTGGGGCTGAAGAGATGATTCTGTGGCTAAGAACACTTAATGCTCTTGCAGAGGACTGGTGTTCAGTTCCCAGCACTCACAATGGGTGACTCCCATCCACTTGTAACTCCAGCTCTAGGGGATGTGCTGTGCTCCTCTGGCTTCCAAGGCATTTATTTACATGCATGTGAACACACACAGATATATGCACATTAATAAAACTAAAATAAATAGTTAAAAAAAGAAAAAAACAAAAAACAACAATAACAAAAACCTGAGCAATTCCTCTTATGTTGATTTGATCAAAAGTGAACCCAAATTTGAATCCTCCTCTTGTCTCCCTGTCTTATATATGTCTGCAGCCTGTATTTACTAGCCTGTCTATGGTATATCTGTAGAGTGATTTTGACTCTCTACTCTATTAGTTGTGACTCTAGACCTATGCTTCTCTACCTCTAATAATGGGTCTTTGCTCTGTATTTATTGACCAGCACAGAAAATCCTGGCATGGAAAAGGGCCAAGAAATTCTTTACAGAAGTCATTGTACCTGAGTTTTACAAGGGCAGAACTCATTTTATTGGCCCAAATTGTCCCAGGTGCCCTCAATACAAATTATGAAGCTAAATTCACATTTTGCTTGTAGCATTTATGGTGGATATTTGCTATATATGGTTGCTTCCAATCTTTTGGCTAGGTATAGTAAATGATTATCAAAGCACACACATCCATTATTCTGAGTGAGTGACATGGAAGAGTACATAGCTTAAGTTTAAAGCTAGATTTGTAGTGATGAGACAATTGTATTTATGAATATTTTTGACATTGGAAGTTTGTTGGGTGTGTCAAACATTCCTTTTGGTATTTTAGGTAGACATTTTTCATCTATCAAGTGTTGAAATGTGCGAATGAAAATCTAAATAAAGACACATATTTTTAAACCTAAAAAAAGACATTGTTATCATTTGGCTATTGTAAAGGTTAAACAGAAAGCACTCACTAATATCATGAACATATGGACTAAGTCCCAAATGCTTGAATAAACATCATAACAATAGTGAGAATTATTGAGGCTTTGTTATGCACCACTGCCTGCATTTATGCAGGTAATTCATCCTGCTTGAAAACAGTAACAACAAATATAATATTTTAAAGAATGAATTTTAATATCACAGTGTGATGATACAGGTTATCTAATGAAATGTTTGTGATTTTTCTCCCTATGACCATTTTCTCCTTAGCACAGAAGGGAATTCAAACTCAAAATAACAACGTTCACTACAAAGTAACTCTGAAATAGTAGAATTTTTTTGTGTATTTTCTGTGCTGTTATTTTTATATACAGTTACATATTTATACAGTTGTAAACTTTTAAAACTTTGTTTTCCCTTTAACTTACGTACTCTGGAACAGCTTTAGCTCTTGCCATAGAAAAATTTCAGTTCTTAAGTCCCATGTTTTCATGATACCTAGAACAATTTATAATGACATATGAGTAATTACATGGTCAATACCTAATTCATTAAATAAATTATTAATCACATGAGAAAAAATCTATTTATTTTCTTATATGGCTTAACAATTATTAGTAACAAGTCAAGAACCATTTACAAACCTAATTTGTTTTTACATTTTAAGATAAATATTTACGTGTTTGAATATTTTGTTTGAATGTATGTAAATGTACATTGTGCAACAATGCCCATAAAGGCCAGAAAATGATGTTGGATCTTCTGGAACTGGAATTGTTAAAGATACATGTGAGCTTCAGTGTGAGTACTGCAACCTGCAACCTCTCCAAGAACATTCAGAGTCCCAGAAAAAGCTGCTTCCTCCTTTTTGCTCACCATATGATAGACAGAGGCAGGTGGATCTCTGTTAGTTCAAGGCTAACCTGTTCTACATAGTCAGTTCTAGAACAGCCAGAGCTATAAAGTGAGACCCTGAGGAGAAGGGGAGAGGGGGGAAAGGAGGAAAAAGGTGGAAGGGTGAGACCGGGTGAAGAGGAGGGTGGGGGCTGAGACCAGGATGTAAAATGAATTAATAATAATAATAATAATAATAATAATAATAATATCTTTCAAGTAATAACATAAGAAAGAAAAGAAAAAAACAAACAAAAAACACACACACACCTTCAAAATTCATGCTACAGAATGTAACTCAAGTTCTGTATCACCAAAACACTATTAACTTAGATTTTTCGCTAGACTTTTCTTTAATAGAGCATTTTAAGATGATGCAATTGAAATTTAGATATGTTCTGCAATACATTGTTTTCAACAATTAGCAGGTGCATATCAATAATGGTCACATTTAATTGGATATAAAGTCACTTAAATTGAATAGCATCTTTAGAGAATATAGAGTAGTTCCTGCCAAGCATGAGTTATCTGAGTGCTTCTGTCCTGCAGGGCATCATGCTGCCACTTATTATACAACTTATTCATATGATAAATTTGCCTTAAAAATAACAACCACATTTTCTTAGTGACTCTGTATGTTCTTCTATGTCTTTTTCTATGACCTTACAGATCCTTCTTGCTTCATGTGGATCATAAGGAAGAGACAAAAACAGCAGGTTATCACAATTGATAGCCCACTTGGACATTGACTTAGAATTTTACTAGTTTCATTTTTTAAAGTAGAAATAAAAGAGAGATGAAATAAAAGCTCTGGCTAGAAAAGAAAGATTTGCAAAGTCCTTAATGCACAACATTTACCTGCTGAGCGAATATTAGTCAAATACAATTACCTGAGTTACTATGATGTAGTTTATAAAAGGAAATGTCTACCTTTCATCTTTTTTCTTGAGGATTTAAGATTTGTAATTTGGCAGGAGATATAAGGTCTTCTGAGGTAGAATAGTGATATTATTCAGCCCTTCCACAAGCCATGGACACCCTGAAGGAAGGCCTTGGGCTCACTTTCTTCTCTTGAGTTTCTCTGTTGCTTTCTTTTAACTTTAAAAAAAAACATTTATAGTCAAAATAAAAGTCCATTATTTTCCCCTTCCCTTTCCTGTATTCATCCCCTCTCAGGTCTGCTACCTTTCAATTCCATTGTTGTCCCCACTTCACTCTTAAACTGTTAGCCTATTCTTCCATGATGATTAATGTTACAATAATATATTTATGTGTGTGAGGATGGGTGCACATATAACAACATGATGAGTCCACTTTTGTTGTTTGTGTGTGTGGTTTCAGGACATGGTAGTGCGGCTGGACACTATGCTGAACAGGGAGAGGTGGGATGCTCAAGAGTGCAAATGCTCATTTATTTTTAACAAATGCATGAAAGTATTATAATCACTAAAGTGTTATTTTTTGTAATTTTAATAACATAATTGTAACATTTCCCTTCCCTTTGTATCCTCCTCATGTACCCTTCCTATGTACCTGTCCTTGTTCTCCTTTATATTCGTGGCCTCTTTTTTCATTAAATTTATTACATCCGTAGTGCGTATCTGTGTATGCATGCACATTTCTAATATAAACTGCTCTGTTCATATAATATTACTGACACGCTTGTTTGCAGGGCTGACCATTTCACATTGGAGAATCAATTGTGCTCTTCACTGGGAGAAGATCACCTCTCCTATTCCCAGCTTTCCTCAGTTGCCTAGTATTCTTTATGAAAGGTTGAAGCCTTATGAACTTCCCCCGAATCATTTTGGCATGTCTATTGATGTTGTCCTTGTTCAACTCATGTCTAAGAAGTCATGTTAGTGACATGTTAAGGGTGTAGCTTCTGATAGTACTGTGAGACACAATCTCACTGAAAACTCTGTGATCCTCTAGTGCTTACAATCTTTCTGCTCCCTCTTCCACAAAATTCTTTGAGCTTTAGCTGCCGGTGTATTTTGTGGATGTATCCACTGGGACAAGGCTTCACACAAAGCATTGTGGTTTTAAAAATTATTTCCTTTGTTTTTTGAGATTACAGCACAATTCCATCATTTCTTCTTTCCCTTTCCCCCTTCTAGACTCTCCTATATACTCCCTCTTCACTCTCTTTCAAATTCATATCCTCCTTTTTATTAATTCTTGTTATATACACATGTGAACAGACATATGTACACACACATTTATAAATGAATGTGTATGTTACTTATATGCCTGTTTTCAGGGCTGACTACTGGTATTAGATGACCAATTGATGTACTCTTCCCAGGGGAATACTGCTTCTCCTTGGCTATCAGGAACAAGAAAATCATGCAATTTGCAACCAGATGGATGGAACTTAAAAAGCTCATACTGAGTGAGCTAACCCAGACCCTAAAGATACACATGGTATGTATTCACTTGTAAGTGGATATTAGTCATATAGTACAGAATAACCATCCTATAACCCACAGACTCAAAGCATAACTTCCTATGAAAACCTACATCCAGCAGCAGGTCATGGACCCTGTTGCCTGTTAGTGGAACACCTTACCCTAGCTAGGCTGCCATATCAGGCCCCGGTACAAGAGGAAGCTCTTAGCCCACATGTGAGTGGTGAACTGAGGGGGGTTTGTGTGGGGGCTCCCCTCATCCGAGGAGGAGGAGAGGACAGAGATGTGGAAGAGGGACAGAGGGTGGGAACAGGAGTGGAGGAGGAGGGGCTGTGATCAAGATGTAACTTGAAAAAAACAAATTAAACAAAATAAAGCAAAACAAAACAACAACAAAACAAAAAGAATTGCACTAATTTATAGGTATAAACATATGTATTTAGAAGGCATTTTGACAAGCTGTTCATTTAGGCAGGACACAGTCATACGATCTTTCATTAGGCCCATATCAGAGTCTACAGTAACCTGCTGTGTTTACCAACATGGAACAGGCCTCCAACCCAACCTTTCCTTAAATAAAGAAGAGAATAGGTACCTTGAGAGATACATCTCAAATAAGAATGCTTACTGCTCCTGCAGAAGACCTGAGTTCAGTTCTCATATCAGACACTTTCTCCAAAATTACATATTACATATTACATCATTATTTTAAATCCTTACCAGCATGGCCCACAGAGAAAACATAGGACTAAAGGAAATGAACCCAGGTCTAACTCTTAGATCTTACACAAGTATGCAGGACAATGCTTTCCTAATAAAACATTTCCATATGAAAATCCTGTGTAATATACTTCATGAAATCACATAACAAAAATTTGCACAGCTTTTGACACACATTATTGCTTTGTCTTCATTTCTTCTACTTCAGTTTCTATCTTACTGTTTATAAGTATGCTAAATACACATTTCTTTCTACCGGTATCTACAATAGGACTTGGTTATATGGTCTATTATTTGTTGAAACTAATGCTAGTGATCTATTTTAAAAGAACTAAAATGAACAACTACCATTTATATAAAGTTTCATACAGGTCAGGTATTAGCCAATATAAAGTATCTAATGTCCATAGTAACAGGCAAGACTAGGTCATTCATTATTCTTGCTCTACCCATACAAAATTGGCAGGCTGGCCAGGTGTAGTGGTACACGTCTTTAATCTGCGTACTGGGGAGGCAGAGACAGGTGGATCTCTGTAAATTCAAGGCTAGCCTGGTCTACAGAGTGAGTTCCAGGATAGCCAAGGCTACATATAGAAACCCTGTCTCAAAAAAAAAAGAAAGAAAGAAAGAAAGAAAAGGAAAGGAAAAAAAGGAAAAATTGGGAGGTGAAATGACTAGTTTAGTGTAATGCAACCAACAGAAATCAGAAACGTTTTCTACTCCAGTTGCCTGCTTTTTCTTGAAGCAATCTTATTCAGTAAAGAAAGGACAAAGCACATAGATGGTGAGATTAGCTGTAAATAGGTGACTGTATTGATTTCACTTCTAAACCATAGTCTAATCAACTGAATTCATTCCCCTAATTCTTTCATACCTGAAGAGTTCCCCCTATATTAGTCATCAAATTGCTTTACATGATTGACTTGGGCCTTCATGTTCTGGATAAACTCTATAACAGAACAGATCTATGAGACATATACTAACATATGTCTCCTTTTCTGTCTACTAAGTCTGCTTAAAAATTTAAGGTGAAAATATTAATTAATTCCCTTACACAATATTTTTCATCAGTTTTAATTTATAGTGGCCAGAATAAAAATGCATAATACTAAAAGATGTCTGAATTCTTATATTAGATTTATTGTTTACTATAAACTTGGTATGTATCATCTTGAAATGTTTCAGTGAGCCATCTGCATGAGGCTAGGACTCTTACAAACAGTGTTAGTGAATTTACCAAAGTAGTTAAGACACCTTTATCCATTTCCTTTTTTTATTAACAACTTTGGGCTTCATGTCATTTGTTTTAGTTTCTACTGCCTTCTTCCAGAAACCTAAATGAAAGCCAATGTGTCTTTTGAGATGGAAAATTGTTTCAAATCATTGGCAAAGCTTAATGACTTCTGACTGCTGAGATATGTTAATTTAAGCCAGACCAAATGTTCCTCAGCTGCAAATATTTGGTGTTGTTCGCTGAGAACTGGCAAGATTTATGAGAGCCCAGTGGCAAAGACCTTGCGCTCACACGCCTCTCATTGTAATTATTTCCGTGTTCACTGATGGACTGCTGAGGATGAAAATACCAACATTTCACATCCTGGTTCCTTGGGAGTAAAATAAGCTTTTTAGCTCACCTTTGATTTTTTTTTTCTCACATCCACATGCCATCTTCATTTTAAAAGGATTTCAATTTTTCTACCCCAATTCTGACAAAATAAAGTCTATCTTTTTAAATACATTCTAATATTACCATGTGCAAAAAGGGAAAGTAACGTCTGTTTAAAAGTTTACAATCCCATAATGAAAATATATACACGTTGTTTTACTCTTTGATCTTTAACGTATTTTCACTAATTATTTGAGATGCTTTCCACTGTGAGTAGCCACAATTCCTATCCTTGTTCATCAATACTAAATGGGTTTTTATAAGCATAGTTGAATGCGTTTTGTACTTTTTAAAAGGAAAATGTGTTACTATTAAATATAAATGCATATATATTAAAGTTTTTTTGCAATTAAGACATTAATTAATGAAAATATTTTAATACTCAACATGGAGTTGAGGTTAGTAACAAAAATATCACCATGAAATGTAATAAACAATATTTAAGCTTTCCATGCAAGAATTGAGGCAAGGGCACATTGAGAATCTGAAGAACTAGCCAGAGAAAAAGTCTATATTACATGAGAAAGCTTTGATTCAGAAGAGATCAGAAATGACTAACAACAGTCACCAAAATGTAGCTTTATAATATTTTTGCAAAATAGCCTGTTCTTATATAACTGTAGGTGTCTGTTGTCCATATCCTATGTGGCACTCCTTATATATTCCAATAAGATCATGAGGGAAAATAGTACCTGCAAAGCCAGGTACTGTTATATTAAATGTAAGGATTAGTCTATGTAAGTAAACATATGCACTAACTTATGTTTATAAGGCTAACCGTTTACCTTCTGTGGTATTAAGGTTCCTTACTTACTTTTCTTTAAAAGATGATGTGAAGATGGAGAATATTTCTGGCTTTCCCATTTTACAGATAAAGAGTAGAGGTTCTGAGAGATCCCACAGTCAGTAAGTGTGCTCTTTCTGCTCAGAAAATCAACCATACTTATTCAAGTCCTTTCTTGTCTTTGGCTTTAGCATCTGATACCATATCACAAGATTATATGTGTTGTTGGAAAGCAGTTCTCTGCATCATTCCGTATTGAACTCCTTAATTATCTATCACTGTGTAATAAAAGGAAAAGTGCTGACAGACCGCAGAAGAAAAATCTAGATTCTTTTCTTGCAATAAATGTGACACAGATTGTATAAAGCAATATTTTTGCCCTTGAAATGTTTAGAAGTATTGACAATCTGTCCAGTAAATTCTCAGCTTGTCTTTAAGGCTAGAGCTTCTAAGTTCTTAGCATTTAACAGACTGACATTGATCTTTTGGTTCTTCAGACTTCTCCTACCAGCAAGCTGGACCTGATTTTGCATCAGGACCTAAAAGCTATTGTCCTTAATGACAATATCCCATGCTTTCCATCCAAAATATTAGTCTTTATAGTAAACTTCCTATTTTGCAATATGTATCTCAAAGTTGTCTCTAGCTTAGTGCTGGAAAGTAGCTTAGATATTATGAGATAAATAGATGAATAATAAAATTCAGATGGGAAAGCAAAAGTGCTTAATTGCTACCAACTTGAGAAACATAATAGAAACCCCCCCGAGTAAGGGTACTTATTATCATCTTATTGTTTGGGTATCCTGGTGGTCCTGGGGTCTTCAATAAGTTTACCATGATTGTACAATTACCCCCAAGAAAATACAGTGATACTTTCATTTGCTAATTTTTAAATCGTGAAAGTGGAGAAAATAATTTATGGCATTTTAAATAATATTTATTTGTTGGCAAATACTAGGCAATCTAGATAATGTTTTCATTGTTCCATTAGTTGGTTAAGAAATCAAGAGAAGAAATAGCAGAGGGAATTCTTTTTAAAGATTTCTTTGACTCTCTCCACCCACAGGCTCTGAGCAAGGCAGTAAATAGTCCATTTTTGTTAATGAAGCCTCCCTCATACAGCTGGGATTGTTTAATATTTTACGAGTGTTACTTTGTTTTGCTCTCAACGATCTCAGGCAGTTAAGGATTTATGAATCGTGTTTTTCTCAGCCCATCTGCGGTTTCCTATCTTCCCTGGCCTTGAGAATATGTTTAAATTTATTAAAGCGAAGCAAAGGCTCATTATTTCAAAGGAGAGCCAAAGTGACACAGTGAATTGGTTATTAATGGAAAGGCACTGCCATAGGGCGATTGAAATTTAATGATATCCTACAAGAAAAAAATGAGGGTGTCACTTTCCAAAAAGTCATGCTAAATGCCAGCCTTTTTAAGGTCCTGCCGCTAATTTTATGCCTGCGCACTGTAATGTTTTCGAAAGCGTTTAGGAAACACGGACCAGTGACTGTGCTGATTATCCTTTTCACCTTCGCGCCTGTTCCAAATGGGTTTGTGCAGTGAGCGATTTAATCTCTAAATATAGGGAACGTTAAAAAAAATAACATTGCTGTTTTTCACAAGCTAAGGGCCTTTTGCAACCCTCCAGAGATGGACTTGCAAATATGCCATCTCCATATGCTCTCACTAAGCTTTCGAACTGGCGGATCACCAAAAGATAAAATAAAATAATTGAATTAAAGTAAAATAAAACAATCCTTTGATTTCTTAAAAATCTGTCATTCAAAATATGTTTTAATGTCACAGTCTACGAATTACATTTAGTGATAATTCACTAATGTTCCTCCTGAGATACACGATGTGACCTGGGATAATTTTCAGTTTTTGTTATTGACCATGTGCTCATGACTGAATTACAACATTGAGGCACCAATATACCACTTCTTACCCCTTCCCATTAATACAAACCAGGCATCCGTGTATTAGCAAGAATATTCTGTGCATATGTTGAATCAGTCTCTTTTGATTTCCCAATTCAGTGGTTTTCTGTATTAATCGAAGGACATAAATTATTTTAAAATTGTTTGCAACAACCTAGAAAGATAATGCTAGTATGGTAAGATATTAACCACATTTCATGACAGTAGAGACGCTAACATCGGACAACTCCAGAGAGCAGATGTCTTCCTTTTCTAGTTTTTACATTATTTGAAGTTTTCTTCATGTGTGGCTTCATTAAAACCCCTTGCCCAACCAGTTATCCCCAAAGTGTCACTGAGGTCTCAGAGAACCAACAGGGTCCACAGAAAGAGCACAATTGAAATGTAGTGTTCGAGTTGAATTAGGCTTGAGAGTCATCTGTTTAAGCAGTACATCACTTGAAGTAAATAAGAGCATTTTTTAATGTAGGAACAACATTGGGTCCAATTTTAATGCATCTTTTTCTTACTAACACTGAATGCAAACTAAAATGTTAATAGTACATTTGAATTGCACTGTAGTAACATAATTTTCTCATAATACATATGGTAATATTATATTGTCCATTGGCGGCAAACACACTTTGGGTGTTGTTTGAGTTCCTTTTTCTGTGTTTCACCAGAATTATTACTAAAGAACTTGTGAAATTAACTTAAAAACATATTTATATTCCATTGAAAATTATGTTAACAAGATTTTATAACTTTTGGTTGCACATTGAGGAATTTTTATTTATTATAGGTCAGGGTGAATCTGAATAGATGAGCCACATGTTCAAATTCATCTTTAAGAGAAAAAATTATTTGGAAGAGCATGTCAAGGACCACAATTTAGGTTTCCCTAGGTCCTTCCTCTCCTTTAACAGCAAACTTATCATCCTATAATCTTCCTAACAAAGACATAAACACTTCAGCTACATATATTTTGATTGCTTCATGACAGTTTATGGAGGCTGAGCAATGACAGATTTCTTCATTGTCTTTTTGCCAAAATTTGTCCTTTAAGTCATTTTTGTTGACTGCCCCTTTTAGCAGCTCACCTCACAATGAGAGAGAAGACAATTAATGGGAGGGTGATTTATCACTGCCAAAAACTGTCAAGGACTTCAGTTGTAGCTGGAGAAAAAGCAATTTCACATTATGGCGTTTCATTCTGAATACATTGTATTTACAGCTCACAGTTTTATTTTCAGAGCCCATTATCAGGTGAAACAGTTGCATCTGAAATGTTGTTTGTGACATAGGTGACCTGTTAGGATTTGATAAGTATTTACGCCAGAGCACAAGGGGCTCACACATCTGCTGTTGGCAGAAGCAATGGAAAAAAATAACCTGGAAATGAGGCGTTTGATTTTTCTGGTTCCTACACTCGAGCATCTGTTGCTATAATTAAGTGGCATTCAGTAATTGCAGTGCAGTGGTGAAATAAACATATGCATTCTTGCCAGCTTTTAGGATTTGGTGTCCTTACAGTAGGAGAGACAAAAAAAAGTTACCTCGGTAAGAACAAAGGGGTTTGCAGCAAAGTTGAACATTTAAACTTATGGTCAGAGAGGGGATGGAGCCAATGAATTTTATGGTAGAGAATAGTTTCATCAGAAAGGGAACCATATGTAGTTTTAGAAGGAGGTCCCTGCAACATTCAACCCTTGGAAAGAAACTTTTCATTTGTAGGAACGTCAAGTGGGTTAAACACTATCCTCTGAGTAGCTGACATCATGGGAAAGGAATGGCATAATGGAGGAGCAGACTTTACAGAGTCTAATGGCATCATGTCATGAAAGAGAGGGGCGAAAGAGAGAGAGAGAGACTTCCATTAAATTACTAAAGTAAGTCTTTTATTTGGAAAGACATAACAAGCAAGTACATTTGCATAAAAGCAATTTGAGGGCAAGGTAGGTAAGTAGAGGGACTTACCACCAGATGATGCAGGTTGCAGAGTTCCATCCCACAAACCCACATGAAGTTGGTCAAAGAGAATCCATTTCACCAAGTTCCCCACTGTGATACACTTGCCACAGCCCCTCCATACATACTAATACTAATAGATGACATTTAACTCTTTATACGGCAGTGTGATGAATTATTTGGAGGCTTATATGTTCTAAGTAACTGGCAGGTGATCCTTATAGAGAGGACAATGTTAGGAAGACTGTAGCTGAGTCTAAAGGATGTTTCAAAACCAAATCTACAGGCCTCATATGCACTATCAGGAGGTCTGATGTCTGAGTCTTAATGTGCAAAGAATTGTTCTGAGAATTTTCCTGGTGTTCCTTTTCCCTTGGGATGCTCTTACTTGCAAACACCCGGAATGCCAAGGAATGCTGTTTACACTAGCAAAACTAGAAGGCACCTGTTTGTGAGTACCATATAGAATCCCTGTGCTTCTCTGTCTGAGATGCTTTATTCTGGTTGATTGTTTTGAGCAGAGTAACCAATGTAGATTTTTTGATTACACTGTGTTAGTGTGCAGTTTCCTGGAAATATCTCAGGAGAAATTCAATTGTGCTATAAATACTCATAAACAAAGGCTTTTGCAAACAAGCTAACATACAAAATTCAAAGTGATAGCATTCACATTTAGTGTTTTCTATGCAGTAAGGGTAAGGGCAGGGCGGTGAAGTGGGAGCCTCTGTCAGCTGCCTGAGAAAGCTGAAGTGTTCTGTCAGCTGCTGCCTTTGTGATTTGGCATTTCTCATCTGAAGCTGTGGCATCAGGTGATTGTTTCGCTTTCTGGATGAAGAGAAGACATGAGGAATCAACCATGAAGACATGAAAATGATGGATTATGGCTTCATAATGTCAAAAAATGTTGAGTGTCTGCTTAGGAGAGAGCACATAAAAAAACAACAGTTTCCTTGAGTTTGAAAGGTTAAATGATCATTATGTAATTTCTTCCCCTTTTCCCAAGTGGGTAGGTGGCTTTAAAGTGTGTTTTAAAATAGGCTTAGAAGTTTTAATCCTATTCATGTTGTACTGAATTGCAAGGAGATTCATAGCTACAGTGCACCTACATGCCTTTATACATTTTATCTGTCTATGACAACATTTATACATTTTAATATGCCAATACCATAGGTAATTGTGGAAGGAAAAGAAAGAAAATTGTGACCCTCACTTTCCATTCGCTTTCAAAAGATACATAAATGATAGCCAACTGTTTTGTAGTATAGGCTGCATGCCAAATTCTATTCTAAATGCTTGAGGTTCAGTAGTTAGCCTTCACTGAATCTTTCAGGGGACTCTGTACAGATACCTCTGATTGCTATTCTTAGGCCAATTTCAATATAGAATTCACTCTCTACTTTGGATTAACAATTTCCCAGTGTCGTTTTCTGGTTTTATATACTTTAACTAAATTTTATCTTATGTATGCATTTATAACCTATACTTAAACCAATGGTTTTATTGCAATCAATACTTCTTGTGTGTTGTGAATAAATCTCTAGAATTGTGCTTAGTTATCTTTTCAAATATGTGCATTTTGTTTAACTTTTCCTTAGAGATTATCTTTATTTTCTCTTTAAGGAGGAAATAAATTGTTGTTTAGAGCTTTGAGGGCAAACTTCAGTGTATCCCATGTAGTTTGCAGATTGATAAAATTGTCTGAAAATATTCTCAAACGGTATCCCCTATAGTTATGCCATCAGTATACATGACTGTACATTGATGCTGTTTTTTACATATGTGAATGATAAAACAAACACTTGAGTGATAATTTATCTGAAGTCTTAATAGTATGTGTTATAAGGTACTCAAGAATAGTAATCTTATTGATTTCCAATGTTACTGTTTCAGGAAAAAATTGAAATCTGTCATGCCTTTTTGCTATTTTTGACAATTTTTTCAATAAAATACTAAAGTCAGGATAGCAAGAGGGCTCTTCTGTAAAGGTTCCTACCTCCAAGTCCAAGGACCTAAGTTCAGTTCCTGAGCTCTACACGGTGGAACTGATTCCTTTAATTCTGACTTCCATTCTTGCTTCATTGCACGTGGACACAGGCACACACACATCCACAATATAATTCAATAAAATTGTAAAGAAATATTACAATCATAGCAGAAATACTTGATAGTCTGTGAAACTGAAAACAGTAGAAAACAATGCTTGAAAGCAGGAATGTTGGATTCATGGATGTGTTTTGGATTAATGACCCAATGCATAAGTGGGTATGCTATTAACTTATCAAAATTACTTTTCTAGTCCTACTTTGCAAATGTGAAAAGAATAACATAGGTCAAATTTGGGGAAAAACTACTTTATGTATAATTTGTAAGAATAATTGAATGGCAGAGACATAGGGAACTAATATGTTCTATTATGAACGATTTAATACACAAGGATGTTGTAAAATATCCATTCTAGTTATTTCTCACTATGAAATGGTAAGACTTAGGATACACAGAAGCTTGTCCCCCCAAACTCTAAATACCAATTCATTTTTCATTATTGCAGAGACTGTGAGTTGTATATAAACAACTTAAATACAATTTTACCTTGTGGAATAACATTATGAATACGGGTTAGATAACATTAAAAGTAATACTATCACAACATTGCCAATACACTGCCAATGTGTTAAGAATTAAATAGATTCCTGGAAAACCAGAGCTGGACTGTTAAAAACTATTATGATAAAATGGTACTACTGGACTCATTGTATCAACGGGAGTCAGCCAACTTCTATAGAGCAAGACACAGTGAATATTGTAGGCTTTATGGATGATAGGAGGTCAGCTATAACCCCTGAGCTCTGCTGTGGTGTTAATAAAATAGGTAGAGATGGAAAATTAGTGAATGATTATGGTTCAGTTTCAATAACAATATACAGATATTGGAGTCTGAATTGTATATCATTTTCTATGTGCTGTTCTTTTTTCCCCCACCTTTATAGGCAGGATCTTAGATAACCCAAGCTGACTTTTAACTTAACAGGTCACCTAGAAAGGCTTTGAATTTATGATCTTCCTACTTGTATCTTGCAGGCAATATGATTATAGGCAGGATGCACCAAACTTTGTATTTGTAGTGCTGAAAATTCACCTCAAAATATTGTATATGTTGTGCAACCACTCCAACAATTTAACTTCATCCTCAGCCTAATTCTTCCTTTTATTCCTACTAATTAAAATGCAAGCATTGACTGCAAGTAACCCGTGCTTCAACTGTAGACAGAATGCTGTCCAAAAAGGACAAAACTTGGAAGCAGGTAAGTCGACAGCCTAGCTCTGCCAAGACAGGGTAGGCAAGTCCTTCATAATTCCTGCTCTACAATCAATGTCTGTCAGAAAAATGGGGCCAAACAGCTGAAGATTGATGCTGTAATGTATGGAGAGAAAATGGGAACTGCCCAGGCAGCCACTGGTATGTCATTTCTTAGTTTTGGAAGCTGCGGGCCCTGCACTTCCTATAAAATCAGATATATTTATCCCTCTCAGGTCTCTGAGGTGGTTGAAGAATAGATAGCTAGAGTCTCATAGTTAAATTTTGAGTTGTTTAGGAATCAAAAGGGCGTTCTGGATCTAAGAAGATGTTTTTAAAGTTGTGATGCAAGTTAGTATGAAAGCTGAGTCAGATATAGAACTTTAAACTCATGGAGATAGTTAAATAGTAGAATGTTAAAGTCAGGGGTCAAGTACATATGGACTGGACATTGAGAATGTATGCTAAGCCATATAACTCTCAGAATTGTGGCCTATTTATTTCAGTTGTTTTGTACTGCATTTATTGTTATAAGAAGAACCATTTGTTGGACTGAAAAAAAAGAATTATGCATTCGGGGGGAAGGGTGAGAGGGTAGGAGGGTGGGGCTGGGAGGTGTGGAGGGAGAGGGCTGTGATGGAGATGTAGCTTGAAGTAATAAATAAATATTAAAAAAGGACAAAACAGCAGCCTACACAATGGGAAAAAAAAGCAGCAGAAGCAGGCCGATTTCTGTAAATTTGAGGCTATCTCATCTACATAGTGAGTTCCAAGTCATGTACTTAGGACACATAGGGAGACTCTGTCTCAAAACCTACCAAATTTTAAAAAAACAGCAACCTTCTAATTCTAGTCAAAACAAACATTCCAGCTTGATTACTTCTCAGAGTAAATAGGACAAAGCAATGGGCTAGGTAAACTTGTGGACCATAGTTTGCCTACTACTATTTTAAGAACAATATTTTTGGTTTTGTTACACTTTTCCTAAAATATTTTATTCCAGCACCATTCTCAACCTTTCACTTCTTGGTGATCTGGATGGTTCTGAATCTGAAAATGCATTTTCTTGTACAAAAAGTAGAACTCACTTGGCACTCACAGTTGAGTTAGAGACCTATACTTCTCACATATGAATTCTGACCAATTGCAGTTCAATCTAGCCTATCCCATGGGAATGATTAGATTTTCTACTAACCAAGGTCAGTTATCAAGTTAAATCCCCTTAGATATGACAGAGGAGAATATAATGTTAAACAGTGGTTCTCAACCTTCATAATACTGCGACCCTTTAATACAGTTCTTTATGTTGTGGTAACCCCCAACCATAACATTATTTTCATTGATATTCCATAACTGTAATTTTCTACTGTTATGAATCATACTGTAAATTTATGTGTTTTCTGATAGTCTTAGGTGTCCCCTGTGAAAGGATCATTAGACCTCCAGGTTGAGAACCACAGCTATAAAGAATTGTTACCATTAACATTGGGATTGTTATTCTCAGTTATTCTCCAGCTGTTCTCAAAAGACAAACTTTGAGATATCTTCATCTAAGTCTAAGTAGGATTTTATTACATTAAGTTGGTTTTTAATTTACCTTTGTATCTGCTATAAGGAAATAATGTGCCAAAGAGTAAAATTATTTTGATATGTAAGGATTTATCTTTGAAATATGGTTAAAACATAGAGCCTTTAACTCTAGGATTAATGAGTAGTGTGTTAGGACTTCTAAATGTCCCCATGCAGAGCCAAAGGCTCAGGATATTCCACATTGTTTTCTCTAAATGTATTACTTTCTTACTGCTTTTCTTTAGTGAATAGCAGCATCCTGATTTTCTAAATGTTTGTTTGCTATCTCTCATGTAGACCTTTTTGTTTGCCTATAGTTGATTAAGTCATGTGTCAAATTCTATTCATGTATTGCTTTTGGTATTGTAGAGCAATACCAAATCCTCTTCTATCTGACAGGTGTTTAATGGACAAACATTCACAATCAAGCCCTTGTTCACAGCTATTACTTGGAGAGTGAAATAGTTAAGTTATAAAATTTCTTAAGCCATAAAGTAACAGTTGAGTTAATTTTGTCAATAATGTGTAGATTTATGTTATGGTATATAGCTTGCTAAGAACCTAGTGGAGGCTATAGGAGTAATTTTAATTGAGATTTTTACAACCATTTGATAACAGTGTTTTGATCACTATAGTTAGGGCAGAATTCCAATAGCGGCCATAAAGTCTATGACTGATCCACTGAGTCACCCAGTCCCTGTCATATATTGCTTAATGGTCCATGTTGCCAGGAATTATTGCTGCTTCTAGTGATAAATTTCAAAGAAAGAAATTTGGTGGATGTAAAATATGACTAAGTTGAAAACATTTTTAAAGACAGTTAATAACATCTCTTCTAAGGTATATGAAACTTTTGTTTTTATTTATAATGAGAAATTCAACTTCTTTACCATACCATATCTCTATCTATCTGTCTGTCTATCTATGTATCTATCTTTGTATCCATCCATCTATCTATCTATCTATCTATCTATCTATCTATCTATCTATCTATCTATCTACCTAACTATCTATCTATCATTTATCTATCTATCTTTCTATCTATAATATTTCTGTCTATCTGTATCTATATAGAGATAAAATAAGTGAGTATATATATATATATATCTGTTCTGATGAATATTTTAATTTTCCTTGGTTAATGTTTGCAGGGCACTTACAGATGCTAGAATAATCTCTAATGTTTTTGCTCAATCTGCTCTGGAGATGGATGAAATAAATAGTTTAAACTAATTAATGTAACACCAGCTGTTACAAGTGCTTGGCAGACGTCTGTGCGTTTTGATGGGCAGGGAGCGGCTGTTGTACTTGACTTTATTTTAGTACAATGTTGATCACAGTGTAAGCTGGAATAAATGACAAGCCAAAAGAAGGAGCACAGGGCAAATTCTATGTAATGTAAGATAATAACTTTATCTCTAAAAACTACAATTTTTAAAGTTAGAGAGACTTATGATAAACTTCATTAAGCCATAATACCTCTGACAGCTGGTAAGTTAAACATGGTTCTAGACTAGAAGTTCATGGTTGTGGACACTGACCTTGATTTGTCCAGAGAACCTGTTAGAGTTACAGGTATGCACTGTCAGCTAGACTCTGCTTTTGCTAATTAATTGCCTTCCGGGAAACAAAGTAAAAGAAACAGAGATCCACAGGAGGTGGATTTGGGATTTATTTTACTTATTTTATTTTACAAGTCATAGAGAAAGTTATTATTGGGGTTTGCTACCTTATAATTGACCATATTTCTACATGGTCCATATAAATTCTTCTTCCCATACAGTTCAGTCATGGGAAAAGAAAAATGAGTTTGAAGCTAGCAAATTCTTCATAGAGAAAAGCCTGTGGAATGGAATGGAGTTTCTCTTTGCAAAGACAATTTCACTTGTTGCCCTATAATGGAGAAAAGTATTTTCTTTTCATTATTTTTGTGGTTTTCATAAGGCTAAAGAAATTAGAATAGCCACCTAAATTCTTTTTTAACATGATAGGACAAACCAGATGTGATTCATCCCACTTAAAATCCTAACATGTTGAAAGGCTTAGGCAGATATGTTCTCATAAGTTTGATATCAGTCACAATGAACATGGGGAATCCTAGGACAAACTAGGCTATAGAGATGGACTCTTCTCAACAACAAGAAACAAGCAAGTAAATAAACAAGTCAACAAACAAAAAGACATAAACTAAGAGACTAAGTAAATAAAATTAGAGGGCAGAATCTTGGTTTGGTGACAGAATCTGTGGCTGATACCTCAGAATGTGCTCACATTAAGATAACAGCATCATCACACAGAGTGAAACCCTATGAATGTGTCTAATAGGTTATTACCACGTGTGTGGAGCAGATGGCTACTGTGCCCCTGGAAGCACTGATGGATGTGATATGATGTCATCAGTAAGATGCCAAGGTTCACAAGGTACTTGACCTCCAAGAATAAGTCCTAACTGGTTAGAATTCTAAATAGTGAACTCTTGTGACACTAGCTAAATGGGAAATATGTGCAATTGGTATTTCTTTATGGTAGTGTTTACCCCCTTCACTGAACTCCACATAATGGGATTTTTTTCCCTGAAGACTCGGAGATATTGTTGGAGGGTTGCACCCTGTAACCTTCTGAGGATTTCAAATACAAATCCACACATCTAAACTTTAACAAAATCACAGCAAATGTTATTTATAAAGTCAGGTTCAGAGCTCTGCCTCGTTTATATGTATATATGCAGAAAGAACTTAGTTAAGACATCCCATTAATTTTAACATGTTATCACAAAATAGCAAAGTGCTGACTCTGAAAATATTCAGTGCATAAAATTAAACTTTTGTATTTTCATTAAAATATGTTTCTACATATACAAGCCTAAAAAGCTGTCAGAGACCCTCATATTATCTTTATATTTTTAATTATGACTTTACTTGTACTTACAGGTGAGAAACCTAAACACATTAACATTTTTATTTCAATATTATCATTTTAAAATTTCAAATGAGCTTAGAATCTTTTCAATATCACCTATAAGTTGTTATCTCAGAATTTACATGACCTTGGCAACTGTATTATGGGAGAAATATTATAGCAAGAATAATTACAGATGTGGGAACTCAAAAGAAATGTAGGCTAAGTATGACAATCAGGTACGTACATTGTGTGAAATTGAATTAAAAATACTAGCTATTTGTAATTGACTTGTGGGTAAGAATTAACTGAATAAAAGTCATGTCCAAGAGGAAAACATGGTAGATGTGTTAAACACATGACTGAGCATTTAAAGTGGGAACTCACCCTTCTGAATATTCTCATCTGATTTCTATACATGATCAAGTAGGAATACTAATGTCTGAAAAGTAAACCACTATAAGTGCATTGGGCTACATTTTGTTTATCATTTTGTAACTCTGAGTTGACTAATGGGCATTTTAAAAATGTGATATTACTTTTTATTGAAGGAGATGAATGAAAGAATCATGTGTAAATCTGTGTAGTGTAAATGGTATGTGTGGTTTGTGGTGTGCAAGTTGTCAAGAAGTAGTTAGGTGTTTGACATGATAAGTTTACTATTATTACGTATTATGAGATACATACTCATACCCTGTCAGCTGTTAAAAGGAATAGATTTTTATCAATCAAATATTAATGAAATTATAAAAGTCATAATTTTACCAAATAAAAAAACTTGAAGTCTAACAACTTATTCTGTAAGATTGTTCTTTTGATAACTTTTAATGAACTTATAATGGCAATAGAAAGGCAGTAATTTGATTTATTCCATATTCTAATATGTAACCTAGCTATATAGTTCAAAAAAATTCTTAGCTATATTACACTGTCATAAACAGATTCATCATATAGTTGTAAATGTAGTAACTATGTATAATTTATAGATCACTTTTTTGGTAATATTGATTATAGATTTGTCATCTATGAATATATCAAAGTCTATGTATTTAAGTCATCTTTAAATTATATAAATTTATTTTATTATATGTTAATATTACCTAGATGATTACTATAATAAACAATATTCTGTTATTGTATATTAAATGATCAAAAAGCTTATGAAATTATTTGATAAATTATTTAATTAGTTTTGCTGTTTCTAATATAAGTGAAATAACAACCCATAGCTTATTCTACATTGGCACCTAGTACTGATTATATGGCTGAACCATTTGCAGGGCTTGCCTTGGCTTAATCTTATCTCTTTTTCTGTCTGAGGCAGATAAAATATTAATAGAAGGTAAATGAGTGCTCAGTGAACTTGCCATATGGCCCCTGTGGAGGGCAGAGGGGCCTAGGCAGCCTCTGGACTTGCCATATGGGATAAGAGGGTAAAGGTAAGGATTACACAGAAACAAATCTACCATATGGACTAGGTGGAGTACTTGAAAGTCTTAATATTTTCACATGCTGGGACATTTTTCACAAAAGAATACAACACATATAAATAATATATTATACAAAACCTCTTCAAAATGGATCAATTGTTTAGATTTAATACGATGCTTTCAAGCAATGTCCAGAGCATATAAATAATCATGGTTTACTTTGAAATGGCAAAGAGGATCATCAATCATTTACCCCTGACATTTTTACCTTGCATTTAACATCTGTTCCATAATAGCGTGGGACAGTAATACACTTAACATCGTATTACACATTGAACCCAAACAAATAAATATAACACTAAATTGGAGATTCTGAAAATTTACCTCGCTTCAACTAATATTTTTATAAACACTGCATTATCTACTCCTTTTATCACTTGAAGATTTTTGCTGTTGTTGTTATGTACAGCAGATGAAATGAAGCAAATGGCAAAGGCAATTTTCTTGGTACAATCAAAGCTCATTAATTTGGTTTCTGTTAATATGTAATTTATGATAATTTAGCTCAGGCTTGATAAAGTTTGTCTTTGTACTAGATATAAAGAAAAGATTTTCTAAACCAATTATTAATATAAACAAGATTACAATGAACATGCTTAACCTACTTAAGAGAGCATACTTTTCAAGGATTTTAGCACATTAATTGAATGCAAATATTCTAGTAATAACACATGAGTCTAATTTAGTCTCTGAATCAGGGTCCTGTAGTACCTGCATTGGGTAGCAGATGGATCTAATTATTTCATATACTTCTAAATTCTGTGCATATTTCTTTGCAATATTAGTTATGTAGCCATTGATTGAGTTTATGCCTAGCCATTTCCAGCCACTGCTATCTCCCCATAATTTCTGAACTATCTAGTAAGCTATAAATTTTTTAAAGGTACATAGTTTTTAAAGATCCATACCTTTTAATCCATTATCCTTCTTCCTTCTCCTTTAAGGCAAAACAATGCTTCTGTGTATTTCTAAATATGCATCAGAAGGACTATAGGAGTTCATTCAGAATTATAATTTGACAATTTGGAATGTATTTAAAACTATAATCCAAATTGCTTCTGCAATTTCTTTGTGCTTGTGTTTGTGAATATTGTTTGTGAAGTTGTGTGTTTTTGGAAACCAGAGGACAATTTCGGGTGTCATTATTCAAATGCTGCCTCTCCAGGTCCTTTTTCTGAGACAGTTTCTCTTTCTTGCCTGGAAATGTGAAGTATTGTAAACTGGTTGACTAGTGAACCCAGGAATTTGCCTGTCTCCTCCTTACTGGAGTTGAGATTACAAAAATGTGTCTGTCACTTTTGTGTGGGATTTGTGGACTAAACTCAAGGGTTTGTTTGTTTGTTTGTCTGTTGTGTTTGTGTGTGTGTGTGTGTGTGTGTGTGTGTGTGTGTGTGTTTGCCTTGGAATAAGCTTTCTATCCATACCTAAATTTTGTTCTGACCTGTTTGCCCAATGGAAACCTAATTCATTCACATGAAGTTTGCTTTGTTAAGGATTTGACCTCTTTTAATGGATTTAGTTGTTCTCTTGGATCCAAGAAAAGTAAAATTAAAATTCACAAAATCTCAGTGTTTTATTGATCTACTGCATTTTCTGGTGAATTCAGCATCATATTTCAAATGCCACAGAGGGTGATTGACACTCTTCACTTTGATAATTTTAATTTATATGTTAGTTTTTCTCTTGCCTCTATAAATGAAGACTTTCATTTAGGATTTTCCTTTCTTTTCCATAGAGTGTTTCATTTTGTATGATTATGTTTGTTAAAGCTCTTACGACATTTTATAAGTCATGGAAAATATGTTCTGTTCCAAATTCTATGAATCTTTACTTTCGAAGAATCGGGTTCAGATCACACTAGTTGATGTTAAGGATGTAGAAAGGATTGTCCTTGAAATAGGTAGGTTTAGGCAAGTCCTTGGTATTAGAGAAAGGCCAGAAGTGACTGGTAAAGAAATAAATAGAAAATTTATATCTGAATCCAAAAGAGGATTCATGAACATGAGACCTGGGTCTTACATTGGGGCCCAAAACAGGGTTACTGGGATTAGAAATATAAGAACCTTACACAGCTGCCATTTGAGCTTTTGATTAGCCATTCTGATAGGTGTGAGATGGAATCTCAGAGTCCTCTTGAGTTGAATTTCTCTGATGATTAAGAATGCTGAGCATTTCTTCAAGTGTCTCTCAGCCATTAGGGATTCATCCTTTGTGAATTCTCTGTATAGCTCTGTTTCCCATTTTTTTATTGGATTATTTAGCTTCTTGGCATTTAATTTCTTGAGTTCTTTGTAAATTTTGAATATAAGCCCTCTGTCAGATGTGGTGTTGGCGAAGATCTTTTCCCAATCTATAGGTTGCCGTTTTGTTCGTAAACTGTGTCTTTTGCCTTACAGAAGCTTTTCAGTTTCATGAGGTCCCATTTATTGATTGTTGGTCTCAGAGCCTGAGCTGTTGGTGTTCTGTTCAGGAAGTTGTCACCTGTGCTGATGAGTTCGAGGGTTTTCCCCACTTTCTCTTCTAATAGATTCAGTGTGACAGGCCTTATCTTACGGTCTTTGATCTACTTGGACTTAAATTTTGTGCAAGATGATAAGTATGGGTCTAATTTCATTCTTTTACATGTGGACATCCAGTTAGACCTGCACTATTTGTTGAAGATGCTGTTCTTGTTTCATTGTACAGTTTTGGCTACTTTGTCAAAAATTAAGTGACCATAGGTGTGTGGGTTCCTTTTGTCAGAATGGCTAAGATCAAAAACCCAAATGACAGCACATGCTGGCAAGGTGGTGGAGAAAGGGTAACACTCCTCCATTATTGGTGGGAGTGCAAACTTGTACAATCACAATGGAAATCAGTCTGGAGATATCTTAGAAAACTTGAAATAGCCCTACCTCAAGACCCAGCCATACCACTTCTGGGTATACATCCAAATGATTCCTCACCAAACCACAAGGATGTTTCCTCATCTATGTTCATAGCATCCTATATTTGTAATAGCTAGAAACTGGAAACAACCCAGATGTCCCTCAACTGAGGAATAGATTTAAAAATAATGTGGTACATGTACACAATGGAATACTACTTAGCCATCAGAAACAACAAAATCATGCAATTTGCAGCCAAATGGATGAAACTAGAGAAACTCATCCTGAGTGAGCTAACCCAAGCTCAGAAGGTTGCACATGGCATCTATTCACTTATAATCGGATTTTAGCCACATAGTACAGCATAACTATACTACAGCCAATGCACCAAAGGGAACAGGAACACAGACTTTGTTACCTGTCAATGAAACACTTTTCCCTAGTGATACTGCCTTATTGGCCCCCCAGTGTATGAGGAGGCTCTTGGCCTTCATATGACTGCTGAACTGGGGCGGGGGACTAACATGTATGGACACTCCACTCGGGAGGTGTGGGTTGGAAGGGATAGGGGGTAGAGGGTGGGAGGGCAGGAGTTGGAGGGGTGGAAAGAGGGTTCTATGATGTGGATGTAACCTGAATAATAAATATACATTAAAAAAAAGAAACTTTAACAGTCATGTGAAAAGAAGATATTGACCATTGAACCAGGCACAGTTGGTGGTACAAAATGAGCTGCAGTTATAATTTCAGGAGGAATTCTCTACAGGAATAGGCAGCAGTCCAAGGACTATAAGTAGGACCCCAGGCCAGAGTAGACCAGTACCAGTAGAAGGAATATAAAGCTTTATTTTTCTATTCTTTAAATTTCTTTTATTTTCTTCTTTAAATTGAAAATAAAATTTTTCATACAATATATTCTGATCACAGAGTCCACTATCCTAGCTCTCAATGATTGCTAGTAAGCTAAATTGCCTGTGTATGAAGGTAAGGGAGAATGTAATGACTCCATTTCTAGATTTCTACCTACAAATGCTAGCAGTCTTCTTTTCCCCCCTGCCCATTCCTATCTCTTTTCGTCCTTCCTCACGATCTTCCCAACTCTCTTCTTCCTTTCTTCCTTCCTACATTCTTTCTATTTCTCTTTTGCATTTAATAGGCTATCTTCTTTCTGTATTTTAAGAGTTCTACCATCACCCATAGGCCCCTGGCATGCACACTCACTTCAACACATGGGTTTTGGGAACCACAATGACTAACAAGATTCAGATCATATAATTTTCTCACAAAAGTTATTTTTACCTTCCAAATACAAACATGCTCTTAAATTTCCTTATATATTCTCCCTTTCAGAACATTTTTAGTGTCCTGTATCATATTTTCAAATTGTCACAAATGTTTTTATAATCCTGTGCTTTTATTTTGTCTACATATGCCAACTAAACTAATTAGAAAAAAATATATACTTATATTTCAGGATTAATTTGGATTCTTAAAAAGTCACTGATTTAATTTATGATTAAATTCAAAGTTGTGATAATAATTGTGGTAGTGAAGAAAGTAGCAGCTTCCTTACATGTTTCTTCATGTTTAAAGCTATTGTTACATTAAGCTCTTAATTGTTTTCTAATGGAAAATAATATCAATAGGCAAGATGTGTTCCTCATGTTTATCACCAGGGTACAGAAATGAAGCTTGTAATTTTTATTTAATTATTTAAGTATGGGAAGCTATAATATTTAAGTGTTCTTAGTTTTTCCATCATTGTAAAATAATTATGAAAGCAGCTTTCAATTTATATGATTCTTGTAATTTGCTTATCATAAAAAGTGCAGACTCTTTTTTTGTTTTGTTTTGTTTGTTTGTTTCTGTGTTTTTTTTATCTCTCCCTGGCAATGAGACCCTTTTCACTGGTGGTACTACCTTGTAGGCCCCCAGTGTATGAGGAGGCTTTTGGCCCTCATATGACTTCTGAACTGGGGTGGGCGACTGTTATGTAGCGACACTCCACTCCAGAAGAGTGGGATGGAAGGGTTAGGGGGTAGGGTGGGAGGGAAGGGCTGGGAAGGGAGGAAAGAGGACAATATGATGGAGATGTAACCTGAAGCAACAAATAAGTAAATTTTAAAAAAAAGTGCAGAGTAATATGGAAGTTGTAGATAACAGGAAATGAGAATAGTTGTTCAGCACATACCCAATTTTGTACTTTTTGAATCATACCATATTAAGATAGAGAATGGATAAAGAAAGGTAATCTAATACATGAAATAACAGCAATATTACTTACTTATAATGAACTCTAATGACAGTATTTAAAACAAAATAATAACATACCAATTGTTTAACTGACTAAATGAACAACATTCCTAATATCTGCTCTAATTTTGACATATACTGAGTCAATAGATCTAATTTCCTTAAACACATCCAATTAATAGTTAGGAAGTACACTTTTTACAAACCTGACAACATAATCATTTTTTCTGAGTCCTAGAGAATAAATGGTTATAAATTGGAACTTAGGTTTTTTTTTTAACTTATATAAAGTAGAAGCCCAAAAATTTACATTATGTGTTTATGTCTTGAGAGTTACAAAATCATAGCTGTGTTGTTTGGGAATCCCCTTCTCTTCCAGGGAAGAATGCTGACAATGGCATAAGCATACACTCTTAGCTTTTATATTTCCCTAAATCCTAAAAATTAGTGCTCTCCTTTGCATTTTTATATGACTGTGTTATGAAGCAGTTAGTTTTAAGGAAAAAGTCATAAAATCTCAATAGGTGAAAGGAATGCAAAGGTCACTTTATTTAGCCTCCTGTCAATTTCCAGGGAAGGGTTTCTGTAATGTTCCTGAACAGATGCTTATCAAGGTTAGTTTAGATGTTCTGAGACAGCTAAGCAACTGTTGTTCAAAAGGAACCAGCAGGATCTTCAGATTGATAAACACACTCTTATATGCATTTTCACACTTGTCTCTTTTCTGAATATGGCAGTCATAAAGCTATGTACTTACTTAGAGAATTGAAAATTTTAAAAAACTGTACAGTCAAATATCACGGGTGATTTTTTCTTCATTAATTTATTTGTTTATTTTACATCCTGATCACAACCCCAATCCCTCTTCTCTTCCTAGTACCATCCTCCTAACCACTTTCCCCATACCCTTCCCACCTGGTAACAACATTCTGTGGCACATCAAATTGCATCAGGACTAAGTCCCTCCTCTTTCACTGAGGCAAGACAAGGCAATTCTGCTAGGAAAAGGAGATCCAAATCAGAGATGGTCCCCACTTCAATTGTTAGGGAATTCACTTAAGGAAAAGGAATCCATCAGCTTTATATGTGTAGGGAGTCTAGGAGCAATCCATGTATGTTCTTTGGTTGTTGGCTCAGTCTCTAAAATTTATCCTGTCTATAAGATATGCAGAGATAAAAGATGGAACAGAGATTGGGGGAAAGGCCAACCAATGATTCGCCCACCTTGAGATGCACCTCAAGGGAGAGACACAACCCCTCACACTATTAATGATGCACTATGCTTGCAGACAGGAACCCAGCATAACTGTCATCTGAGAGACTTCATCCAGCAGACAATGGAAACAAGCCCACACCCAAATATTAGGCAGAACTCAGGGTGTCTTGTGGAAGAGTTAATGAAAGGATTGAGGGAGTTGGAGGGTCAAGTACACCACAAGAAGACCTCCAACGCCATCTAACCTGGGCCCAGGACAGCTCACGGGTGATTTTTATATGTTGAATATGGTTTCTGGAACAGAAAACACATATCTGTTTCACATCAAACAAGCTGGACTACGTGTATCCTATCATGTTAGACTCTGAAAGTTAAGGTATCAACTAAGCTCAGTTAAACATGATCAACATTCACATAAAAGCAAGGGCTTAATACATAAACTAATTTGAGAAATAAAAACGTGATATATCAGTTCAATCAGTAAGAAAATATATTACAAACAGTTCATTGAAGTAGTACAAGTGAACAAGATAACCTGCGTTCATAGATTTTAATATTAAACTTAAGGAGCTAAATGTGTAACTGAATTTCTTGGATGACAATTTCCAAATCTTTGATCATCTGAAATAGTGCAGGAACGGTAGACTAGTAATTACTTGTTATGAATGGGCACTGTTTCACAACAGGGAGGCTGGATTATGTTTACAAGGTTCATCTCATTACATACTCTGGCTCGAGATAACTTTTTATGTGAGGTAAAAATGAAATATTTTTTGGATTTCATCATTTTCCTTAGCAAATAAATAAGCTGACTTACATAGATTAACTTTGTTAGATCAAGACAATGACGTCTAGCTTGATGCAGCCTCCTAGCAGCCTGCTGGGATAACAGAGCAGATCTATGACCAAGAACCATGACCACCCTTAGTGCTAGGTTTGAGCACCCTGGGAACTGCCAGGAAAGGAACGACTCTGAAACTAAGAGAGTGACTTAAAAACCAATGTGGAGTTCCTGTAGTGGGAAAATAAGACAAATACTTAGCAAGGATCACATAGTAAATAAATTCAGGAGACATTAAACCAAAACAAGCAAAGAAGGCATAGAATTGTGACAGGGTTTAAGTCACATAGAGGGGGAAGGACATAAACGTGCCATTCTGAAGTGAATCTCATCAACATTAATGACTTCCTCATATCACAAATATGCATCAATTTTAAAGTTATACTATTATGATAAAATATTCTTCCCAAGAGAGATAAAGTTCTGTTGGGTATAATTGGCCCTTGGCAAAATTATACAGGGAGAAATGTTCAGTAGCATTATCTTTATAGGCTACTTCCTGTTAGTGCTGCAGTAAGATGCCTATCATGGCTGGACTACAATGGCCACACACCAAGAGAAGCTTAAGTTTCACTACAGGAAGAGATAACCTAGCTTGAAGAAAGAAAGTTCATGTAGAAGCAAAAATAGTCATTCTGAAGGAATATTGACTGTTTAGGATGATCACTCTTTGAGTTTAAGGAGTAAATTAAGACTTAACTCTAAAAGAAGAGATTACAATTTCTTTCTACTATAAGACAAAATTTCCATATATATATATATATATATATATATATTGCATGTATACATAATAACTAATGTGTTAGCAGCCTATATATAATTTGTATTTTTACTTCAGTGTCAAGAACATTAGCTCTGAAATACAGCTGTTTGGGGTCCAAATTCAGGCTGCTCTCTTCATAACTAAGTTCTCTTCTCAAGCTAATTCACTACTTTTTTGCCTTTACATTTTCATGTGTAAAGTGATTACAACAGAAGGCACACCTCTTTCAGGATTGTGGTGAGAGTTAAGCGAATGAAGTGATACAATGTTGTTTAGAACATAAGAAGTACCTAATGTGACTCAGCTGTTTGGGTGATGCTGATGATCTTTATATCAATTTTTGAAAAAAGAGTTAGAATTTATAGCGAGTGGAATAATTTATCTGTTAGGTTTACTAGCAGAAATGTAGAATAGTCATAAAATTAGGATAGGATAACAACTACTATATTCCTTTATGTTATTCAGCCTTTACCATAAATCATATGGAAAATAATATTGTTCTCTGTGTTTTCTACCTTGTTTTTCCTGTTCCCTTAGAAATATGAACGGAATCACAAACACTATAAAATTTATTTTGATTCTTTATTTTTATTACATAACTTACTCTGTATATTTTGTGTATGCTTTTCAAAGACAGGGACATTTTTCTTCAAATCACAAATACATGATCCTTGTCATAAAATACCTCCTGTTTCTATGAAAGTTTTGAAACAATTACCAACTCATGTGTTATATATACATCTGAATCTGTTTTCATGAATGTACATATTCTTGTGTCATTCAATATTTCTTTCCTTGAACTTCCTATTTATTAACATTACACCTTTAATGAAAACTAAACAAGTATATGTAAACTTTAGTTTACTAAAAACCAAAATGTATCTGTAAACTTTTACTTGAAAACATTTTGGAACAATCCCTTAGTGGACATGTTTTATATAAAAAGTAAAGACTTGATTCCAGATATTTCCATCTTACACTTTCTATAATTTCCTGATAAATGCAATCAAAAACCCATGGGAAAATCAGATGTTACATAATCGACTACTCAGACCTGCTTTATTTTTCAGGGAACTTTTTCTGAAATATTCTGTTTTTTCCCCTAAGAAACACAATTCATTTTTTACTTGAAGACTCATAAATGAATTAGACATGAACAGAGGTCATGAGAATAAGATGGCAGATGGTAGAACTGTGTGACCCTGCCTAGGTCTTCTCTTCATTTTTATCTTACTTTTAAGGTAACATTAATTTTAGAAAAGCCTTGGACTTATGGGACTTCCCCCCACCCATCAAACATTTCTGGAGCACAGTTCAGAAACTTACTTTTGGCAGATGTAAATTTAAGTAAATTGGCCAAGGTCACAGCACAATAAGGTAAAGTTATCAAGGGAATGCAGTTTCCTGCTTTCCACCATCCATGAAATTAGAGTAGCTCCACCCAAAAAAAAAAAAGAAAGCATTTGTTGTTTTTTCTTTCTGAAATTATGAAGTATGATTTAGAAATTGTTCATTAATTCAGGCCTTCACACATGGTCTTTCAAAGCCAGAGAATGGTTTCCAAAGCTAGAGAATGGTTTATATGCACATTAGTTAAATGCTGCTACTGTACCTACTACAACCCACACAACCTGTTTTCAGAAGCAAGCCAGTTACAGTTAGAACCGAACCATCAGACTTGTTCTTTATGTAGTATGACATGATAAAGAAGCTATCTGTAGGAACAAAACTAGTTCTGTTTCTACGAGCAAGCACAGACTGTAAAGTAGATTATTAAAGTACACAAAAATAGAAAATTAGATCAAAAGTGATATGTTACTGTGAGTCCTTCTTTGGGCCTTATAAAATGATAAAGAAGTAACCTTGTTCTATTTCTGCATCCTGAAAAAAAAAAAAAGCCTCAGAGCAGGCACATCACCTTTAATTAGGTTTCTGCTTTGGGGAAGCATTTTACCAGCCCCCTTTCATTTATTTTTAATGATGTTATCACTAACAGGCAAACAGTCCCTTAATAAAACAAAAACAGTTTCTATATAAAGCCTGGTGTACATATCCTGAGTCAGTCATCAAAAACAAATGTTATCATTGTTTCCCTTGTGCTCTTAGAACCCTTAATGGCCCTACTGTGCAGATATGCAAAACATTAACCTAGGAAATAGAACAGTGTCAGTTGGGCAGCCTTCAATAAACACATTCCCATACTCACTTGCCATATCAGCAGTCAGGTTAAGTCTACGGGGTCATAGAAAAGACAGAAAGGTCAATTAAATTGGATCTTTTCAGCCAACCCTATGCCAGCCCTTTCACAATCATTCACAACTCACTACTTTAGGAAGCAAGCCGGGGTGAAAACAATCCCACATGCTTATGAGGTACATCAGTGTGTGTGTATGTGTGTTTAGTGCTTGAAATTCCTAGTGATGGAGGCAATAAACTTGCATGCACAAGTATCTACCTACAAATATAAGTTTTGGTTCATGGGGTAAATTTTCTATCAAAGCCAAGTTTTAAAATGTAAATGTACAGTCTGACCTTTATACACAAATCTCAAAAGTGTAAATTCAGAACACATACAAAGTCATTTTTTTTTTTAGAACAGGGGTAGAAACTATCCAGTTTAGATCCCATTAAACATTTCTTCAGGTTACTACAGACCCAGAATTTCCTGAGTTGATAACCCTGCCTAGTTTCCTTTTATGACCTGTTATCATCCTGCTATAGAGCCTTCAGAAGAAATTCACTGCTTAGCTCTTGCCGGGGTGGGGGTGGGGTTATTTTCTTCTTCTGCAATGTCTTAATTTATGCCACCTCAAAGTAGTCTCTTCTTTTCCTAAGTAAACAGAGTGTCATTTGGACCAGTCTTTTGTCAAATAATATGGTCAATATTGTAATTTGATGTATATATATTTTTGTTTATTTATTACTTTAAGTTACATCTCTATCACAGTGCCCTCTTTCCATCCCTCCCGGTTCCACCATCCCACCCTCTCCTCCTTCTCCCACCTATTGTACTCTTCTGGTGTGAGGTGTCCCTACATGTCAGTCCCTCTCAGTTCAGTGGTCATGTGAGGGCTAATAGCTTCCTTTTTCACTGGGGACCTACATGGCAGCATCCTTAGGGCAAATTGTCGCACTGATAGGTAACAAACTCTATGTTCTTGGTCCTTTTGGTGTATTGATTTTAGGATAGTTATGCTGTACTATATGGCTAAAATCCAATTATAAGGGAGTGGATGCCATGTGCATCTTTGTGAGTCTGGGCTTGCTCACTCAAGATGAGCTTTCTTAGTTCCATCCATTTGGTTGCCAATTGCATGATTTCCTTGTTTCTGATGGCTGAGTAGTATTCTGTTGTGTAAATGTACCACAATTTTTTAATCCATTCCTCAGTTGAGGGATATCCTGGTTGTTTCCAGTTTCTAGCTATTGCAAATAAGGCTGCTAGGAACATAGATGAGGATATGTCTTTGTGGCTTGGTGAGGAATCATTTTGGTGGATACCCAGAAGTGTTATGGCTGGATCTTGCATGTAGAACTTTTCCAAGTTTTCTAAGATATCGCCAGACTGATTTCCATAGTGGGTGTACAAGTTTGCACTCCCACTAGCAATGGAGGAGTGTTCCCCTTTCTCCACAACCTCTCCAGCATGTGCTGTCATTTGAGTTTGGAGATCATGAGGACACAAATTGAAAAGGAGGAAGTCAAATTATCCCTATTTGCAGATGATATGATAATATACGTAAGTGACTCCAAAAATTCCATCAAAGAACTCATACAATTAAGAAACACCTTCAACAAGTAGCTGGATACAAAATTAATTTTAAAAAATCAGAAGCCCTTCTTTATACAAAAACATAAATGGGCTGAGAAAGAAATTAGGGAAACAACACCCTTCACAATAGCCACAAACAATATAAAATACCTGGGGGTAACTCTAACCAAGCAAGTAAAAGATCTGTATGACAAGAACTTCAAGTCACTGAAAAAAGAAATTGAACAGGACATCAGATGATATATATATATATATCAGATGATATATATATATATATATAGTGCTTCCATTTATCCTGTGATTCTGTCTGTGAAATTTCCCTTTAAAAAAATGCCATAACCTTCCAATGGAAGGTATTTCAGTTTTCCTACTATGGGTGCAGTGTGACTACAAGACAGAGACTTTTTCCTCCTGTGCTATGCATTCTTCTAGATCTGCTACTCTTTTCTTCATTCGCTTATTTTGTCAACAGAAATTAAAAAGAGCTTGTCTATGTGGGCCTTCTGAGATTACAAATATATTCTCTCTTTGTCTAAGGAGTGACCTCTAACATGTAGACACCTTTAAAAAACAAAATGAATCTAACTAAAATTGAAGAACCACCACCTGTGGAGATCATAGCTCCATAGAATAAATGTGGAGTAAATCTGAGTTAAATTGGAGAAAATTGTGTGTTTATTATAGCTTTTAGCACCACTCAACCATCCATTTAAGTATATTCATATATTACTCCTTTTTACATTTTATGTGTGTGTATGCCTTTATATGTGTGAGTGCAGGTGACATATATGCATATGTGTGTGTGATGTGCATATATATATGCAAGCCATGGGTTAAGTTTGGCTCGGTTTCCTCAGTTACTGTCTAGCTTATTTGTTGAGACAAGGTCTTTCATGCCCTGCCCTACAACTCACCATGTAGACTGGCTAGCTTTTAGGTCCTAGAGTCAGTTCTCTTGTGTCTGGCTCTCCAACACTAGGATTGCAAGCATGTGCCAGCATACCCACATTGTAGGTAGATTCTGAGGGTCAAACTCAAGACCTTTTATTTGCAAGGGAAGCATTTTACCACTTGGGCTGTCTCTCTAGCCCTCTCCATTAATTTCTCCAAATTTGTACTCAAGTTCTTACATTGCTTAGAATACATTCAAAAAGCTTCTTGGTGGCTTTATGCTGTCTTTGGTTTGTCTGTGAACTCTGCCAATATAATGCATCTTTTTCATAGTCTTATTACATAGACAGAAGGTAGATACCATAAGCAAATCATGAAAGGACATCATTTCTCAATGTCACATAAAAATGAGTTTATTGAAAGAAATTCATGGAAGACTTTATTTTTCCACATTCACACAGTGTCTTGTATTTTACAAAGCATTTTTGTATATATAATCTAATTGGATTAAAGTGTAATCTTATAATCTTAAATTAATCCTTGTTATACATTAGTCAAATGTGCTGCACAAGATAGAAGGTTTTTATGACTATAAAATTTGATAGAACTTGGTAGCATCAGGGCCAGAACTCATTTTCTGGATCTAACAGTCTTTGATCTTTATTTGAGTTTAGCCGTATCAATTATAGGATTGTGATCTCTTTTATTTAAAGAAAAATTGTAGGATGGGCCTGGAGAGATGGCATACTGTTTAAGAGTGTATGGTTTTTGCAGATACATGTAGTTCAAGTGCCAGCACTAGTGTTGGCCAGTATCCAACCTCTTATAATTCCAGCACTAGGCAAATCTGATTTCATCTCCTGATCTATCCTGACTAGGTTGTCATATGTCTGGGTATAATTTTCATTTATTTATCTGAGCATTAGTGTTTAATATTTAGTTTATTCATGCTCCCATTTTAGGTGAGTAATACTTCTATTGAAGAATTTGGGTTCTGTTAGAAATTTGTTAACACAAAAAATCTATATTTTTATGAAAATGTATTCACTTCTAAATAGAAAATACTCTATTCTCTACAATATTTTTCAGCACTTGTTTTCACATTACTACTATAGCAATAGTTTTCATGCAAACTCCCTTTCTCTAACTTGGAATGGGCAGCTTAAAAATGACAATAGAAGACATTACAGAGCAATGTTCTCTCTCTCTCTCTCTCTCTCTCTCTCTCTCTCTCTCTCTCTCTCTCTCTCTCACTCTCTTGAAAGAATGTGTATTTCAAACCCAAAGAGAATGGTTATGAAAATAACAACCGAGTTAGATTTTATTAACAGGAAAGAAAACATTTTAAAAGTAGAGGCCTATTATTTTTTTAAAACAACATTGTTCCTTAGGATATCCTGCTAAATTGTTGTGTGTGATAAGATTGAAGAGGAAAAATGCTTGTCTTTCAGAGACATCAATCTTCCTGATGGTCTCTCAGTAAAAAGTGACTTAAAGTGTGAGTAGAATCCAGAGTTCAGATGATAAGGAAAACGAAAAAACAGTGTTTTCATCCTTTAGTCTATAAATGAAATGTTTTTCTTTTACATTTGTTCTTTCAATTTCTGTTATCCTGATTAAATAATGATAAAATTGTCAGCATATTTATTGTGTAATTATTCAGATTTCAATCAGTAATTTTTCTGAGCATTAAAATGAGATTACTTGTTAAACTGTAGCATGTGCCATCCCATTTTCCTATAATGCTTAAAAATTAATAATATCTTTTTAGAATTTAAATATAACAACCTAATAAGTAACTAGCATACTAGTTTCATCTAGCATGTGTTGAGTACATCATCAGCTAACTGTGGCTCCAATATTTTAGTACCTGCCTTCGGTTACGTCTTCTCCTCCCTTACTCACAGTGTATCTGTGTGTGTCTTCTCCTTTTTCAATTCTCTTTCTGAATTTTTCTCCTGAGGATACATGCCAATAGACTTAAGTCACATTCAACATCAGAATAATATCGTCTTAAGTTTATGGGATGTATCTGTGGAAAAAAGCTTTTGGAAATAGAATAACATCACAAATATGAGCACATGCTTTGATGATCACTATAAGAATAAAATGGAGTTCCTTAAACAATTCTTACAATTTCTGTTCATTTATAATCATATGGTACAGCATCTGATAAGTGGCATAGTGACCCCCAAGTCATTAAATCTGGCCAAACAATTGTCTTTTAAACACAACTTCTAACAACCTTTGCAGCTGTATCAAGTCCAGATCAGATCTAGAATGTGTGCTAACTCTCATCCTTCACACTTTGAAGTTAATACAGATTATGTGATGCCCAGACTACCACATTTTCTGGTTTCAAACTTTTGTTTTAATCTCACGAGAATATTTCAGATATCAAAGGTCACTTTTACTTAAAAAAGGAAGAACCATGGACTTAACTTTACAATCTCTGTGGGAGAAGTAAAGTAAACTTTTGTGATGTTGATTACCATGAGGTGACAACGTTTTCTCAGATAATCAAATATGGAGGCTCAAATGAATGTTTTTGGTTTATTTAATCTTTGAGTAGTTTGCCTTATTTTTCTTTTTTAAAAAAATGTATATTGAACTTTAAAAAATTATATCCTTTTCTTTTCACTTTAAGTTGTTCTTCCCCAAATTTATAGCAAATGATAATCTATTCTCAAATATGAGAATAGGTACAATGGCAGAAACAATATGTTATCACACACATGCTTATACACATACACAAAAGAGTTTTAAACATTGACTGGGGTGAGCAGTGACTAATTAACTTACAATAGGGGATAAAGTGTTTCACCAACTCTAAGAATTAGTTGTTTATCACTTGGAATTGGTCACTCTAATCTACAGGAGTTTCAGAATGCTTTTACCTTTAACTTCCACCTTTATTATCTTGTGCGTTGTTTCAATAATTAACAGATTATGAATGCACACATGGTGGTGATTTGATGATTTGTCTTTCAACTGCTAAGCTTAGATAAGCATAAATACATTGAAATTGAAACAAATAAGTCTGGGTGGTAGGAGATATCATCAAATGCATGTATAAACACATTTGGTTCTCCTGTTTCACATAGTCTTTCAAAATTATGAAATCACACAAGCTAAGATGAATGGATCCTCACGTGGTCATCAGACTCTCTGCCTTTCTTCAAAAGGCCTGTAATTATTGCCTCCATGATCTGTTCAGGCACATTTTCCTTACCATGTGACAGCTAAGTGAAATTGATCCAAAAATGTTGCTCTCCTTTCTTAAACAATGACACATGCGCATAGATGTTTGACACGGGCCTTTTCAGAGCTGTTATGACAAAACACCAGCAGTCTTGGACTGTAAGAGTAATTTATGAGAGCTACATAAATGGTGTCCAAAACTACCTTGCTGAAGCCAAATGGATGGAACTAGAAAAGCTCATTCTGAGTGAGCTAACCCAGACTCAGAAGGATGCACATGGCATCTGTTCACTTATAGTCGGATTTTAGCTATATAGTACAGGATAACTATACTACAACCAACCCACCCAAGGGAACAGGAACATAGACTTTTTCTTCCTGTCAATGAGACACTTTGCCCTAGTGGTGCTGCCTTGTAGGCCCCCAGTGTATGAGGAGGCTCTTGGCCCTCATATGACTGCTGAACTGGGGCGGGGGACTGTTCTGTAGGGACACTCCACTCCAGAGGAGTGGGATGGAAACGATAGGAAGTAGAGGGTGGGAGGGCGGGACTGGGAAGGGTCGAAAGAGGACACTATAATGGAGATGTAACCTGAAGCAATAAATAAATAAGTTAAAAAAATCTAAAAAAAAAATTACCTTGCTGATATTAGCCATCCTGCAACCCTACCTAAGCACTGAAGCCTTTCTCCACCCTAAGTGCAAACAGTGATAAGATATCATCATGAGTCCAGACTTAGTTGCTTACTGTTCCTTCTTCTAGTACATGGTGATGGAGATCATCTGTCAGTGAGTTACAGAGGCAAGGGTAGGAGAAATTGCAGACAGTGAGTGAGTGTGACGGGAACTTAGTCAATAGGCCATCTTCTGTCTCTTACATCACTCCCCAACCTACTTTTCCTGTTTGGTCCATTGACTAAAAATCTGCAGCAGTGAGGGATATGATTTGACATATCCTAACATTAAGGAAGACAATGAGGTGTGGCACCTTCTGTAATATTTCTGCCTTGTAGAGAGATATGTGGAAAATATGTTGTGTGATAAGGTATTATAATGTAAAATAAGAGAATGACTGAGAACAGTGGAATCAAATTATAAACAAAAATCAAGTATGCTGAAAAATTCTAGCCATTTGTAGGATTGACAGATACTATCAGCAGTAAGCAAATACATTGTGTTGATTAACTTTCCTCAGGTAAAATATGAAAATATTATAAAACAGAGATTACTAGCCTTTGTAAATGTTTCTCTGTGATTAAGCCAAAATTGTTTCCATCTTATTGGAAATTATATAGATATTTAAATAATAAGGAACAAAACAAAATCTTTTAGAATGAAAGAAAAGAGTTCTTCTGTTTGGACATTACTGTACATGGCTTAAATGTTGAAGAATGTGGAATCAATAACTTACCTGAGAAGGGTGATATGATTTCTAAAGTTCTGTAATGGAAGTTGCATTTTTATTATTTTTCTTGTGTTCCCTTATGTCTAAAAGCTTTAGATACTTAAGTTTTTTAAGTATATTTTTAGCTAATGAGGTGATTATTTTAATTGTAATTTAGAAACAATATTCTTCAGATTCCAGTCTTCCTCTTTAGATGTTAAAAAATAAGAAAAAAGGAAAGAAAGAAAAGAAAACAGAGGTTTCACTTGTAGATTATTCGTTAAGCTTATTAAGACTACATCTGGGAGAGCCATCAATATGAAGGAAGGGTTAATTGAGAAAGAAACATCCTGACATACAAAACATTTCTCTTATATAAAGCTTTAGAAGTACTCTATTGTCAATCCAAACAGAACAAAATAAAATGAGATAATTGGGAAGGTGCCCATAAAGTCAGCCTGAATATATTATCACAACTATATATGAGATAATATTTGTTTTAAAAAGATTCTATGGCACTGTAAACTCAGTCTCATTAGAGACTGCATTTAAAAGGCTTATAAAGTTACTCATTAATGTTATCTTGTTGTATCTCCACAGCTTTTTCATTAAAGAAAATTCAGCAGAAAGCATTTTCTCCTGATAGCAGGAACCAATTTGCAATAAATGTTCTGGAAACCACTAGGGAAGCCATTACTGAGGTCTAATAAAAACAGACAAGCGTAACTTGTTCTATATTTTTGTTTCAATCACATACAGATGAGACCCCACTTTCTACGCCAACCGCTAGAGACAGCATTGACAAACTCTCTCTCACTGGGCATGGACAGCCACTACCTCCAGGCTTCCCATCTCCTTTCCTGTTTCCTGATGGCCTGTCTTCCATAGAGACCCTTCTCACAAACATACAGGTAGGTTTTTTTTAATTCTACAAGAAAGGAGCATGAAACACACACGTGAACTATTTTTTTTAAATACATCTATTTCAAATAATTACATCAACTGATTGGCTGATAAGTGGTATTAGACATGCCTCTGCAACATTAAATTTTAACTTTCTACACTAACCAAATTGTTTTAGAAATACTTAACAAATAATTTATATTGTGCCATATTAAAAAATAGACAAAGTGATGTGAGTATTTATGAAAAACTTTCCCCCTAAGTACTATCTTTATTGCCAAATAATGGGACAATTTAAGTGTATAAATTTGTCTGACTTACCAAATGACAGCATTCAAGTTCTAATAAATATTTAGATATTTTTAAACTTCTGGCCTTCCAGTGAGGAAATGATATGTTTAGTTATTTTAAATATATCTAATACAGAAGAATCCTAAATAATCTCTTCTTTCATAAATAAGTTTGTTTCAGCTAGTAGGGACTCTTCAAAGAATAGACTTCAAAAAGCCATAGAAAAGTTTCCACGGATTTCCTATGTTGCCCTCAGGATGTATATTTTACGTACAGTACATTATGAATCAAAAATACTTAGAGTTAACAATAACATGGTGCAGGGAGCCAAGATAATAAAAGTGTTTGGGATAGAAGAAAGCATAGTTTTCTTGCAATGCATGAAGGGATCATGTGGGCCCCAGATGGAGCTCTCCCCTATATTTCCCCATCATAGGAGGGGGTAAGCAGAGATACAAGATACAGATGCTATTAGCCCAGCACTCCATCTTTGGTTATATTTGTTTTAAACGCATTTTCTACCATATTAAACTTTGCCCCAGTAGAAATGTAATTAATTTTATTTATCTCTCCAAGGACATAACAGAAGGCCTTTAATGTAACATATCTTTTCATCTATTAATATGGCATTTTTAATATGAATGTAATTACAATTACTAGAACTGTATTCAACATTAAGGTTTTATGTTTTAGTAACTGAAAGAAATCATCAGTCCAGCCTCATTTCAATCATGGCCAAATTACTGACTATAGCCAAAAGTAAACGTAACACATTTTCCCTGAAATTTTCCCATATTACAAGGTAATGATCATAGTGAATTTCTCTCTTGTTAAAAAAAAATGCTTTCTGAAAAGTGGGGAATAGTATAACTGGTCGGACTGTGGAGATTAAGAATCTATCAAATGCTCAGTCCTAAAAGGGATATTGGTATCATGGCTGTTCATTGTAGAAGAGCAGTGTAAAAAACCAGGAACAGTTGATGACTACAAGGCAACTGTGTTTTCTGGACACAGTAGAGAAGTTGAACATATAAATTCACAGGCAATTAGATAACTTGCACACAAACTATGCAAGCTCAAGGCAGACAAAATTCTCAGGGTAGAAAGAGAGGTGGTTAGAGTCCTACCCTCATTGGGGAACTATATGCAATTACTAGCTGGATAAGAGTCTGTATTTGTTAGAGGAGCAACCCTTCTAAACTGACAATGCCCAATGAAGAGCACATATCCAAATGTATATTAACAGCCCAGATTGTAGTTGATAGGGGAACAGAGATGGAGAGACAGAGACAGAGAGAGACACACACAGACAGAGACACAGAAAGAGAGGAGACACAAAGTTGGGTGTGCAGGGAAGGGTGTAGATCTTGGAAGAGTGAGGGTAGGGGTGAATATGATTAAAACACATACAAAAATTTTAAGGTACTAATAAAATAAGAAAATTTTATTTTATTCTATGTATATATCCATATTAAGCTATCTTAGAACTCTCTAAAACAGACTAATGATAATTTGATTTGAATTTCAGCATAAAAAAATTCTAGTCTTTCAGTAGAAAATAGCTTCCTCATCTAAGAAATGGTTGCACATTAGGCCTGAGGACTGTGTTGACATTCACAGATCTAAGTCAAATACTGATAATTGGGGAGTTCTTATGCTAGGAATACTTAAACTAAGCATAATATTCCTATGATTTCAAACTAAGTATTTCTTGTTGTACAGGTCCTTTACTTGCTTGGTTAGAGTTACCCCCAGGTATTTTATGTTGTTTGTGGCTATTGTGAAGAGGGTTGTTTCCCTTATTTCTTTCTCAGTCCTTTTGTTTGTTCTATAAAGAAGGGCTTCTGATTTTTTTGAATTAATTTTGTATCCAGCCACCTTACTGAAGGTGTTTATCAGCTGTAAGAGTTCTCTGGTGGAATTATTGGGGTCGCTTATGTATACTATCATATCATCTGCAAATAGGGATAATTTGACTTCTTCGTTTCTGATGTTTATCCCCTTGATGTCCTTTAGTTGTCTTATTGCTCTAGCAAGAACTTCAAGTACTATATTGAAGAGATATGGTGAAAGTGGACATCCCTGTCTTGTCCCTGAGTTTAGAGGAAATGCTTCAAGTTTCTCACCATTTATTTTGATGTTGGCCACTGGCCTGCTGTATATTGCCTTTATTATTTCTAGGTACGGCCCTTGTATGCCCGTTCTCTCCAGAACTTTTAGCATGAAGGGGGGTTGAATTTTGTCAAATTCTTTTTCTGCATCTAGCGAGATTATCATGTGGTTTTTTTCTTTCATCTTGTTTAAATGGTGAATGACGTTGATAGATTTTCGTATGTTGAACCATCCCTACATTCCAGGGATGAAGCCTACTTGATCATGGTGTATGATACTTTTGATATGTTCTTGAATTTGGTTTGCTAGTATTTTATTAAGTATTTTTGCATCTATGTTCATGAGGGAGATTGGTCTGAAGTTCTCTTTCTTTGTTGGGTCTTTGTGTGGTTTAGGAATCAGGGTGATTGTGGCCTCGTAGAATGAGTTTGGCAATGTTCTTTCAGATTCTATTTGGTGAAAGAGTTTGAAAAGTATTGGTGTTAGCTCCTCTTTGAAGGTCCGGTAGAATTCCGTGCTAGAGCCATCTGGCCCTGGGCTTATTTCAGAAAAAAAATCAAACATCCATATTTTAGGCAAATTATATATTGAATTAACTTAATCTAAATCTGTCTCTTTTTCAAGCATATATCCTAAGATCATGTTTTAGAAGCAAAAACAGTAAGATGATAATAAAACAAACTAAATTGTTGGTTTTTAGGTTTTATTGATTGAGATCTAGATCTAATAAAGCTAGATCATCAATTAAAAAACCATTATTTAAAAATTATACTTCTCTACATCAGTCTGATACATATGGATGTATGCATAGATTTAAGTGTTATATATTTTACGGATATTTAATATATCCTCATGTACCCATGCATGCACATATGGATACATAAAGTAAAACTAAAAAAAAAAAATCACTGAGTTCCAAACACAGTTATACAAATAGAAATAAATACTAATAATCATATATATAAATATATATACTGAATATTTGATGATTTCACAGCAGTTTTTAAAACACCATAGATGCTAATTCTTGTTATTGGCACATTATTGAGTTATGACAATATCCAAGGTATCATATAGAATGCTTAAACAGTCATGATGCTGGCTTATTAGGCATAGAATATGAATGTGTTTGCTGTCTAAATTTTAATTTGGGTAATTACAATCTACCCACCTCAATTTCATCTGCATTTTCAAGTATGTTTAATTGAGTACTCTGATTTCTGTGTCAAAATTGTAACATAATCATGCAGTCAGTTTAAAACTCTGTGTTTACCTTGAAAATATCTTATTGCTATTAGGATTAATTTCCCCCAAACTCTTCAAAATATTGTTTAAAACATCATTGTCTTAAATGCAAATTATTTTACCATATAGTATTAATGGAAGACTTCTAATAATTAAATTTCTGGTGATTAGTACAGACGCCTCCTCCATAATATCAGTTTCAAAACTGATCTTCATAACTGCTATTTCTACTTTAGAAGTAAGACTTATGGAAAATACTATGTTTACATATAAAACATTGAACACTCATTTAAAAAAATATTCTTATTAATGCTTTGAGAATTTTGTACCCAGAATAGTTATGGAGTTTGCTTTATGTGACTTGAGTATTTTAAAAACTAAAAGTGATAATGGAAGTATCCAGAGTAAATAGCAGTCATTGATTTTAAGGGAGGAATAAAATTCCATTCCAGTTTTTTTATATCTTGTGTTCTACATGGTATTTGTGTGTACTCAGTATGTACATATTTCACCATAGCCTCCTGCTTCAGTGATGTCCTTGGATAGGTCACTGGGCAGTCTAACTTGAGGAAATGCTTAGGGTCAAATATTTGGATGGGACAACTTCAAATATTGGCTGCCCATAGAGTACACTCAAAATGCAATTGTACTCACTACTTGCAGCATGACTACCATCCTAAAACACAAAAACACTAACTCTTACAATTGACAGGGTTATTGGTTTTTGTTTTTTCACCCTAAAGTCAGTATATACTATGAAAAAACAAATTCAATCTAAAGTGAATAGAACTGAGGCCAGTGAGACAGATCAGCCAGTGAGGACACTTAAAAACAATAGAGTAAGAGTAGATTAATAAGTAAAACTTTAGATATAAAAAAGATAAGGATAGTAAATTTAATTTTAATTTTGGGTGAAGTTATCCTTAAAAGTACTTGCAATAAAAGGTATGTGACAGAAGGTTGGTTTGTGTGCAAAGAGAAATTAAGAAAATGGCATTGGTTCAGTTACAGGGAGCTCAACTTACCTAGAATGTTCAGGTCCTTGCTTTCTTGAGTCCAGTGTCACCAAAAATAACACAATTAAATAAGAAAAGAATGAAAGTAGGAAAACATAAAAGAGTTAGAAAAATTAGAAAACAACAGTCCAAGACTTATTGACTGTGGTTTAATAAGTAAATATAATAAAACTATGGCATTTGAGAAGCAGTTTCCATTTGAGTGTGAGTGGAAACAGAATGAGACAGAATTTGCCTAAGTATCAAGATGGAAAAACTCTCATTATCCATCTTCAAACCTGCATCGCAATATCATGCAAATTGTTTTCCTTTGCCTTTTCACAGTGCTTTGTACTGTGAAAGAAATGAAGAGTTTTTTTATTTGCCTTATTAACATAAAACTTGTTTAAAACTGTCTAGAAAAACAACATTGAATTCAAAGTCTGATTAGGTTAAAATTGCATATATTGATATTTTGTGGTTTATTCTTAATCACAATTATGTAACATGATTTAGTTTTTTTCCTTTGGTTCCCATACAATTTCGGAAAAGACTGAAGTGAAAAAAAATGTTAAAATATACCTAGGATCCTAAACATAGTTATCTATGATGATAGCAGCAACGATAGTCTCAAATCCTGAACTATGTTCTCTATTTACTAAATATAATTTCTCGTAGCAATAATAGTATGATTCAATACAAATGAACAAATTTAGTGTGCCAGTTACAATGGTTCTGTACATTGTAAAATAGTTATTCATTTATTTTGAACTTGTGGTGGTGGTTGAAGAAGGGGTTGTCATGATCCATGTGTGGAGGTCAACAAGGGCCTTGCAGTTGCTCCCCTCCAACAATCAATGTTCTGGAAATTGAACTGACGTCATCAGGCTTGACTGCTAGTGTATATGACCACTCCACCATCTCACCAGGCCCACTTATATTTTGCAGTGAACCTCCTAAATCTTTGTATATGCTGACTTTGCAAATATGGTTATTGAAGCAGATATGAAACAGTGATTTCAGAGCCCTGACTGAGTTACTATCAGCACACTTGACACACAAGGTGGGCTTATACACTGTGCTGATGTTTTTTTACAGGACGTCTGTCATCCATAGGCTTTGGAGAACTCTGCAATATTAGACTGAGTACCTTGAAGGACTTCATAAAGATAACTTTGTACTGTCATTTTTTTTCTTTCTATCATCAAAAGTCTGTGTTTCAAAGGAGACTTTTTTTTAATCATGTAGCTGAAGTTCTGACGTAGAATTAGGTCTTGGGTAATTCTCTGAAACCCGAGCCCTCTGGATCTTTCTGCTTTAAAAACAAAAACAAACAAACAAAAACCCGTTTATTTATTACTTAGTTACGTCTCTATTGCCACCTCATCCCTCCACCACCTCTCGGCTCCTCCCTCCCACCTTCCACCCCTCCCATCCCTCCTGTGTGGAGGGCCTCCGTGTATCATCCCCCCTCAGTTCCTTAGTCACATGAGGTCTAAGAGCTTCCTCTTGCACAGGAGGCATACATGGCAGTTGCGCTAAGGTGGGGTGCTGCTTTTAAGCGTTAATGTTTGGGTATGCTGAAGAATTGCTTGACTCTTCATCAGCTGGGAAATTTTACTCATTTTTTTCTCTCCATAGCACAATATTCAGCACAAACTTTGCTATGAAACTTTCAGAAATGAATATGAATAAAACAAAATAGTGAAATAAACTTTTGCTCATGGGTAGAACTGGCATGTCCAGGATTTGCTTTTCATATGAGTATCTCTGGAACTTCTCTCACATGCTTTCTGTATTGTAGATATTGTATTAACACTGAGAGACTCGCTGCAGTGTCACCTGCCTCTGCAATCTTATGAGGAGGCTTACCCTTTGGGTAAAAAATGAAAATTGGTTGATAAGAATTTTTGTATGATTACAAATATCATGCTTCACTTAAAAACAAATCTGGACAATCAACCATTGTCTTTTAACATTGCTGTCCCTCAGAATAAACCTCAACTATATTTCCTTAGAGTCAGTACCCAACTTCAATGTTATGAGCACTAAACACACTTTAGAGGGAAAAAAATCATGCTTGAAACTGTCCCCTCTAAACTGTGAAACAAAATGCTGTCATAGTGCTGTTCAGATACAGTTCTCCAATTGATACCACTTGGTTGCTGGGACCTTTGCACATCACCTGCCTGGAAAAGTCCTAACGATTTGTATATGTTGTGAACACTGCTTACTGTAGGTTTTTCCAGCCTCTTGTTGCACTGAACCTGAATCTATATCCTGTGTTTACTTTATTTATTATTGTACATATATGTCACTGTCAGTAACTTATCTTTGCTTATGTGTCATTTTGGTCCTAGAGCAAATTTTTGTTCACACTAGACTCCTACTGATGTGCATTTGTTTAAAGTCTAAGTTTTAATTTTATGTAGCTTGTACATAGTCTCCATAGGCATAGGATCCTCAAGGTTAATATTTTAAAGAAATAACCATCAGAAATAGGTAATGTAACACCATTGACTACATTACCAATAACTGTAACAAAAGGAGAGAGTAAATGTTAATGGTCTCAGCAACTTCATCATTTGCAAACTGTTATTGATAGTGAAATAACACAGATGAGAGTCAGAGCTTAACATTATTCAACATGTTTATTCATAGTGATTGTTTCATATTTAAAACAGCAAAATATTGTGTTTTGTCACCCAAGGAAAATAATAGTTTAATAGTAATTTATTTTAAACAGCTACTGATAATACAACCAATCAACACATTAAGTGGCGCCAACATTGGCATCTTGCTAAATAACCTCTAGGCACTGCACGGGGAGGACATCTTCCAAAGATAAGTCAACAAGAGCAATCAGAGCAGAAAATTAGAATTTGGTATCTAAGAATTAAAATACAGCTAAACTAAAGTTTTAATTGGGGTGATCTAAAAGGGCACTTGATGTAATGATCTCTTTCATTTGTTACTAATTGTTTGTTCCTGATGCAGAAGAAACATATTCAGGAATGTTCCTGAATTCAGTTAACATGCTAGTTTCCTTAGAAGCTGTGTTTTATTATTAAACAACAGAAGCATGGAGATGGGAGAGCTGCCACATAGAAACCCTTCTCTTGCTTGCTTTCTATCACAAGAATTATGCCAAAAGATTCTGGGTTGAATATAGTACACAAAAATAATTTGTATGTATAGGAAACGATAATTAAAAAGGCCTATGACAGTGTTAAGAGCTACAGTGTTCTACTGGAGACAGACTCTCTATTAGGCTTCAAGACAAGCTGAAGTTGGAATTTCTGATACAAAGTATTCACGTGGACTATTTAAAAGGGCAGAATCGTTGAGAACATCTAGCAATGCCATTAAATTATACCTCCAGTATAATTCCAAAGGTAAATTTAAGACTGGCACATTCACAGACCATGACAAAATACTTTATACTTCAAATATAGCATTTTCCATTGCTGAATTCATGGTGATAGAATTTTTAACTCCAATTTTCAGTACTAACTTTGGACCTAAATAACTTATCTGACAAAGCACATGGGATTTTATATATATATGTATATATATATATATATATATATATTATGTGCCCTGTTTAATTTTTAAATCCAAATTAACTGCTAAATAAAAATTATACACCAAGAAAATGTACACAACTCTACAATCAGTTGTAAGGATTGATAAGTTTTGTTCACACTAAATCCTTCTTGAGTTCCTAGCTTCTGAAATAGTCCCATAAATATTGGCAGATTATTAAAGTACCTTGACAGACTTCATAAAGATAACTGTTTGCTAATCTGTTATTCTTTAAACGTGTTATGTATCTTTAAAATATAGCAAAGTGCACATTTTGATTCATTAATTTTTAATATTTTAAAATTATGGGTATAATTTGTGTTCTTGAAGACAGAGTGCTAAATAGTAGCAAATATCTTTGCCTCTGTCAAAAACTTACATTACAGTGGAAGAGGGATGATATAAGCAAGTGAACACATAGATATCTAATAATATTCCTTAATTATGGATTCAATGATAATGATTAAGAAAGGCTAGCAAATATCTACTTGAAAGGTATTTCCAGTTGGATGACCAGAGAAGCCATCTGCTGAATTGTGGCTTTGAGCAAAGGTAAAGTAAAATGAGGGTGTGAGCCACGTAAAGATCTGAAGGGAAAGAGTAAACTGCCAGCAGACTCAGATAGTTGAATTGACGAACACACAGTAGACAGCTATAGAGAGGTGTAGCCTTGCAAGGGAATGGATGAATGAGCTTGAGGACACTGATAGCCTACCAGGATCACATAGACTATTTTGGATGGTTCCCAGTAAACGTGCTGGTGGTTTCTTTTGTCCATTTGTATTTTATAGGTTACTTTTGTATGGCACTCATTAATTATTTTTTTATCTAAATAGTCTAATTAAAACTAATAGAACCCATATGCCATAAATATTTGTCTTCCCAGAATAGTTTAATCAGATTTAGAAGTTTTGTGCTTTAGTTGTGGTATTTACCAGTTTGTGAGTCCTGAAGAAACTCACAGGAATTAAAGAATTTGATAAGTGGACTCTTCTCATTGAAAATACATCTAAGTACTGGAAAAATTGTTTTGTACCAAAATCCACTCATGCTGAATACCTTCTTTGTACAGGGCCTTCTGAAAGTTGCCATAGACAATGCCAGAGCTCAAGAAAAACAGGTCCAACTGGAGAAAACAGAGCTGAAGATGGATTTTTTAAGGGAAAGGGAACTAAGAGAAACACTTGAGAAGCAGCTTGCCATGGAACAAAAGAACAGAGGTATCTGTGAAACTTGGCCGAAGGCAAATGTTTTAAATGAAATATTTAGTAGAAAAATATTGTTCTATGGTTATTTACCATAATTTTTGTTACCTTGCCTGTAACTGAATTTAGAAGAACACTTGAATCATGAGTTTATCGTATCTCTGAGTGTTCAGAGTCCACATTCTCTTTTGTTTTCTACCTCAGGGGATTGGATATATCTATCATACCATTGGTCGTATAATTTTCATTGCTTATAGAATTTAAGAATTCATATTCTTTAAGATAAGAATGAACTCTGATAATAGCCATGATGAAGAATGTTGTGCTCATTCACAATTGCCCTTTGAAAACCTCAATAGTCAAAGTCATAAAGTTAAAATAGAAAAGACTGATTATTCAAGCAAAGCAGGTTTGGTAAGATATTTATCAACTGAAGTGGAAGCTTGATGAATATCTGAGCAAATAACTGAAGTTCAGTGTTTGTATAATTTTCCTTCTCAATGCTTCATTTTCATTCAACAAGGTCAAGTACATAAAGTACAGACCAAAATGAATTCTTATTGGATAAAAATAATGGTATTATTGATCTGCAAATTGCTTCTTTTAAAATATTGTACTGGTCATCAATAAATAATTTTGAAGGTCACTCATATTTGTATATTTATTCTATGCATTAGTTTGAAGACTATAACCAATCCCTCCTTTGCTTCAGCTACATGATTCCACAAGCAGTGAAGAAAAGGGGGGATTCCTTTTCTTAATTTTATAAGTTTCCAGTATTAATTCTTTTTTTTCTTTTTTTTCCTTTATTTTTTATTTCTTCAAGTTACATCTCAATTGCAGTCCCCTCCCTATTCCCCCTCCAGTCCCACCCTCCCACAGTCAACCCCCCATCCTCTTCCTTTTTTTTTCTTTTAAGTTTAAGGTATATCTTATTTCCCCCTACAGTTTCCCCTTTCAGTTCAACAAATGGCTCTTTCTCTTATAATTACAAATACAATACAGTACAACAGAGGTAATTAGGCAACAGTTATGAGGGTTATATGGCTTAACGTACATTCCCAATGAGCAGTCCATATGTATTTGGTATCTGACTTTAACATTCTACTATCTAAACATCTCCATGAGTTTAAAGGTCTATATCTGACTCAACATTCATACTAACTTGCAACACAATTTTAAAAGTATCTTCTTAGATCTATAACACTTTCTTGACTCCTAAACAACTCAAAATTAAATTATGAGACTCTAGCTATCTGTTCTTCAACCACCTCAGAGACCTCAGAGGGATAAATATATCTGATTTTACAGGAAGTACAGGGCCTGCAGCTTCCCAAACTAAGAAATGACATACCTGTGGCTGCCTGGACAGTTCCCATTTTCTATCCATACATTACAGCATCGATCTTCAGTCATTTGGCCCCGTTTCTCTGGCAGACATTGATTGTAGAGCAGGGATTATGAAGGACTTACCTACCCTGTCTTGTCAGAGCTAGGTTGTCGACTTACCTGCTTCCAGGTTTTGTCCTTTTGGACAGCATTCTGTCTACAGTTGGGGCAAGGGGCTTTTCTTACCAAGAGATAGGCTTGTGACTAATTCAATCATCTCCCATGGAGATTCTTCGATGCTCATCTTCTACTTGGAGGAGAATAGGGGGTGCTGTCAGGAGTTGATATGTCTTGATATAAAAAAATCTAAAGTTACGAAAACATCTTTGAATGCCATATTCTGCAGATCTCTTGAGGTTTTTGAAGAGGCCCTATCTAGCTCTTATATTAGGGTAAGCAGATGTTGCTTGTCTCTTGCTGGTTTATTTCTGATTAGCTTAGAAAGTAACTATAATAGGCTGTCATAGTACCCAACTGAATGACCAGCTTGCATAACCATTAATTTGCATTTCTTAATTACCCTAAACAGTTTATGACAATTAGTAGTAAAAGGCCAAGACATCACATTTCATTTTTTTCTTTACCTCCTAACCCTTCCATCCTATTTCTCTGGGGTGGGGTGTCCTTATATAACAGTCCCTCATGTCAGTTGAGAGGTCGTATGAGGGCCAAGAGCCTCTTCATTCATTGGGGATCTATGAAGCAGTACCATCAGTGAAAAGTGTCTAGTTGCCCGGGAGAGAGAACTACTAAACAAACAAACTTATAAGCATAAAATAGATAAAAAAGACTAAAAAATAGAAAAAATATAACTAATATATAAAAAATAGATAAAGAATAAAAATTAAAAATAAGAAGTCTATGTCCAAGTTCCCTTTGGTGTATTAGTTGTAGTATCAATACCTTCTACTATATAGCTAAAATCCTACTATAAGTGAATAGATCCCATATGTGTCCTTCTGAGTCTGGGTTAGTTCACTCACCTGTCAGAATGGCTAAGATCAAAAACTCAAATGACAGCACATGCTGGCGAGGGTGTGGAGAAAGGGGTACCGTACTCCATTGCTGGTGGGAATGCAGGCTTGTGCAACCACTATGGAGGTCATTCTGGCGATATCTTAAAACACTTGGTATAGCTCTGCCTCAGGACCCAGCCATACCACTTCTGAGTATACACCCAAACGCCTCTTCACGGAATCATAAGGAAGTTTCCTCATCTATGTTTATAGAAGCCTTATTTGTAATAGCTAGAAACTGGAAACAACCCAGATGTCACTCAACCGAAGAATGGGTCAAAAAACTGTGGTACATCTATACAATGGAATATTATTCAGCTATCAGGAACAATGAAATTATGCAATTTGCAGCCAAATAGATGGAACCAGTATTAATTCTTAAACTGCCCTCCTTTCGAATTTCATGTGGTCATTTAAAGGACATTGCTTCTGGTTCAGGATTTCCTAGGTTGTTTCATTAGATATCATGAATCAATAGTAAGTTTCTGAATTCATATTTGAGACACTGTTAATATAGCATATAAAATGGTTTTAAATTATATTAATTTGCATAGATTTGAGGACTGAAATAATTTAAGCATGGTTAATATTGATGACAGATGTGTTTAACATGAATAAGGAAGTTTGAGCAAAGAGTTGAATCTGTGGAACCATATTTCATGAGATAGCCAGGTTCCTATTTTTTTCTGCCTTTAAGAAGATTCATATAAGATGAAATGGTGAACCTTAGGCTTTTCTTTTTTTAATTTTTTATTATTATTATGTAAGTTTATTTATTATTCATTTTACATCTCGATAATAGCCCTCTCCCTCCCCTCCTCAGGGTCCCACCATCCCACCCTCTTCCTCCTATCCTCCCTTCCTGTCTCCTCAGAAAAGGGGAGCCCTCTCCTACCATCCCACCCCAGCACACAGTAGTAACCTTTGGAGACTAGTGAGTCTAGTAAGACTAGGTTTTGCCTTCAGTTTTATTCCTTTAACCACTAGAGGGCAAAACATCCACAGATCACACCTTGAGCATCCCATTTAACTAACTTCTGATAGTAAGTTGAAAGCAGCCATTGTCCATAGTTACCTACTATGAATGCACCCACTGAACAAATGTATTATCATGCAGACAACTAGCTCAATCTTACTTTGTGTGATCACATAGGAGGAAATTATGTGGTCAGTGGCCGGGTGTTGTGTAGCCAGAAATTAGTAGCATGATCTTGTGTGATTTATGAATGTATTTCAAAACTACTATATCTTGTCACAGATAAATATTAAATAATGGAATCTGGAAAAAGAAATATAAAATAACACTAGAATAAGAAAATTATTCCACTCTTAAATAAAGGAAATTAGCATTCATTTGAAATCAGTGTCAGGTTTTTCTCAAATAACAATGTAGTCAGTGTCCATAGGTGGTAGGTTGATTTAGAAAACACAGTAAACTCAACAGGTTAATGGATGTGGTCTAAGTGGAGCTAGTGATGATGAGAATTGGACATGTGAGGATTAGAAACCGAAACTAAGTATGTACTAGACTTTTTTCCTAGGTCTGTACTATGATTAAATATGAAATTAAAACCATTGTTCTTCAATGGGCAGCCAGAAACAGAACAGTTGCTCTTCGTCCCAAAAAGACGAATTTTGTTATAGTGATATTGTCAACCATCCGTCGTGCTTCTTACTCATTCAGAAAGATATTTTTCAAGGATTTATATTTGCCACCCCAGTGTGGATTGCTCTCCACCTAATTTCTGTATAGACAGAGTAAAAATAGATTAATGCTATGGATGAACATTTTGATTTTGTATATTGTTATCATTTGTTGATTAACATGAGGCACCACTATTGTAATCGTCTAATAAGACACAATATGTCATAACCAACTTCAGTATCAATGTCTTTTTTTTCATAGAAAAACATGTTACCAGTAGAACAGTATACCTTCAAATGAGATTTTATTTCCACTATAATTCCAACAAAATGAAACTGTAAGATGTTTTCTTGAAACGTGTTATAGTGTTACACATTTGTTAGGATTCTCAGAAAAAAATCATCTGAAGAAATAACTGCTTTTGTATATTAATAGCAGAAGTATACTGTTCCTCATAGACATGTAATATTCTATATTTTCTAAAATCAGAAGGAATAATTATTAAAATTTTAGTTGGTATTTTTTTCTTTTTCTGTTTTTTTTTTCAACAGTATTTTTTGGGGTGCTGCCTCCTGGGATAAGGAGAGACACATACAAAAATATGCGCTATGCTGTGTACTCTTCAATGGTCTGATTCATAGCAGAGACTAGGCAACAAATTTCATTTAAACAAGCATCCTGTATCAATGAACAGTAATCATTTAATGAATAGTAATCATTTAAGGTAATAGTAATCATTTAAGGTCAAAATGAAGAACTGGTTTTTATGAACATGTTATTTGGGATTATTTTGGGTGAACTTAGTATTTGGGAGTTCCTACATGCTGCCAGACTCTGTTCTGTAAGGAGAAATGAATACAATAAGCAGTATTAACAGTTTGTGAATCAGCATCATTACAAACATTCTTTTTGAAAAGTTACCTGCGGGTCTCTTTTCCAGCCATAGTCCAAAAGAGGCTAAAGAAGGAAAAGAAAGCGAAGAGAAAACTGCAGGAAGCACTGGAATTTGAGACAAAACGTCGTGAGCAAGCAGAGCAGACACTGAAACAAGCAGCTTCGGCAGACAGTCTCAGGGTCCTAAATGGTAAGGACTGCTTGTTTTTGCTAAGCAACATCAGTTTGTAATAGCGAAGGACAATGTGGACATGCGCTTGTGAGTTTGTATATGCCTAGGTCTCATGAGTTATTAACAAATGCTTTATTTCACAGGTGGTTTGACCGTTTTGTTATTTAATCTCATTATCTGAGACCTGGCATTGCTTTGCTGCTCAACAAAATCCATTTCTACTTCTTCTCCAACCTATTGTACAATTTTAGTTTACTTATCTATCCACACCTTCTGAAAATTCTTAAGGTTACAGTCTTGTCAAAAGGTGACAAAATTTTATGTGGTTTTTAATCCTGTATCAAACAAACAGGTAGGTCTTGTATTTAATAAAAAAAAAGACAACAGGAATCTAATGAAATATATGTTATTCTTATGTCTCTGTGCTTTTAGACTCCCTGACCCCAGAGATAGAAGCTGACCGCAGTGGCGGAAGAACAGATGCTGAAAGGACAATACAAGGTAGGAATTTGCAGAAGGCTATAAATCTAGATCTTGCTATATGAGTTTTTCCTCAGCTTTAGGCCTCTATTCAAGCATGTAGCCTACCATCTGGGCCACATCAAAACAAGTTCAAACAAGGTCAAGTTCATCTTGCTTGTTTATATGAGTGAATTCATTTTGTGCTGATAGATTTTCTTTAAATTAACAGGTCATTTCTGTTTATATAATGTAATTAAAAAGGAATAATTAATTTTAAACAATGTATGATTTAATCTTGCACACAGTAAATGTGTTTTGTTGATTGTTTGAAGCACAGTCTAATTCTGACAAGCTTATAACTTCCATTCTACATAAAGTCATATATAGTTTTTAAATGTAAACATGTCTACTCATTTTGTGAAACTCACTGTAAGACACATGCAAAATAGACAACTGAATGGTAAGAGTAAGAATAATTGTCTAAATCCTATGTGGATTTCCATATGTTCTGTATATTAAAATATACATTTTAACAATAAAGTTCTGCTGAGCAAGATCATATATAGAATACTAAGGAGGTTTTGTTAAGCAACCAGAAATCTATGTATAGTAGATCCCTTGGGACTAAGAAGAACAAAATCAGAAAGCAGCATTTATTTTTAGACAGCAATTCCAAACAACAAATTCACTAACAACATGAACACAGAAACAACAAAAAGAACATTTGTTTTCTATTCCAAGTAAAGATAATTCTTCAAGGGAAAAATCTAAAATGATTAATGGCCATAATCTTCTCAGTTGATTTTGTTTTACGTTTTAAGCTCAGTCATTTTTAGGGTATCATTTTATACTAATTGTGTTAGTGAAGCAGCTCCAAAAGTGAAAGCCTTGGCTTAGTGTAAAAGAAGTACACTTATTTTATATCATATATGCCATAAATAACATCCAAAATTTGAAGAAATATTCTTGGGGCTATAATGTTATATTTTTAACCATTGTTTATTTTCCTGATGTCATAATTTTAAACAGCAAGACATGAAGAATATGCTATTGGAAATAGTTTATTGTGTAGATTAATGAAATTCTTGTAATTTTAGATGCAAAAATCTATCTCGTTTTTAAAAGAATGTAAATTTCCATGCAGTTATAGGCATTTTTGAATAATAAGAAAAGAACATACAGAGTAGAAAAAGTTACTCTTACCAAAAAGCTAATTCTCATTATCAGCAATGAGAGTCTCAATATAGGTGAATGTAATAACAACCCTAGTTTGTTTACACAAGGGATTATGCATACAATAATTGAGATAATGTTAAAATACTCTAAGAAACTCAAGGCATTCCAGATTGGTCTCAGATTGGTCTGGGAAGTTTTATAGGTATGTAAAACTTTAGCTAAACATAGGTTAAATTATAAAGAACACACATCTCTATGTGTTCACTGATATCTATTGTTACTATGGAAAACTGATGAAGCAAGAGCTTACATTTTTGGTTTTTGCAATTGGGAAAGATGGCACTTGCCTTTGATCCCTAGTACTTTGGAGAGTGAGGCAGGAGGTTTGCAAATTGGAGAACAGCCTGGACTACTTGGTGAAATTCTGTCTCAAAAATCTCAAATCACACAAATACGCTACTTATAGCTTACAGAATATATCTGCCATGGTGCACAGGCAACAGAATTTTGGTATTAATGAAACTGTGGCTATTTTTATTTTAAACTGCAAAGTTAACATATATCCAAATTTGTATTTTAATATAATAAAGGTCTTACTGCACAAGGCTGACTATTGAAAATGCCAAATATGTATTGCTGTGATTTACTTATTCAGAAAAAAATATATTTTATTTTCTTCCATTTATTACCAATAACTAAACTAACGGGGTAGCATAGCAAACATGAGAAAAGTGCTGCAAGGTTTGAGACACAAAGTGTTTGCATAATAATTTAAAACCAAATGTAAATAATTATAAAATTATTTTAAACAAAAAATCATCTATTTATAGTCCCTCCCTTCAATTGTTGTTTTCAGTCCTAATTTGTTCACTAATATTTATAATTTTGCTTTGTGATTTTTTTGCAAGTAGTGAGACTAAAAAGAAAATTTATGAGTTGAAAAATTTTATACTTATTAATTAGACTCTTCACTTTTTCTTCCCCCTCTTCCCACTTCTTCTTATTCTGGTCTCAAACTTTTTAGAACAGACTATCCGGGAACTTAACAGAGATCTGGCTGCCTCTGCCTCCTGAATGTTGTTATTAAAGGCATGCACCACCACACCCCATTCTTATTCTTTCTAAAATATTTCAGCTATGGTTTTTGCTCCTTTAGACTTTTAAAATAATACCACAAGGAGATCCCCCCCAACTCCATTAAGTAATAGTAAGTGTAAGCTTTTTCCTTCCTTTCTTTTTCCTTTTGAATGTTGTTTTGTTTTGTTTTTAACATCAAGACTAAATTAGCACATTTGGAGTGAACAAAAGAAAATTAACTGTCAACTGGAAAAAAAATGATGAGTGGAATCAGTAGAAATCTGTCTAAGTGTAAAACAGAAAAGGCAGGTAAAAATGATTACAAACTTATACCTCATCTCTGAACCAGTCTCTGTCATGCATTTTGGGGGCTGTGGTACCTGCTAATTTACAGGACAGTAATGGAAATGACAACAACAAGAACAACAAAACAATCACTTACACCTTCCTTGACTACAAGCCCAGCTGTCTGCCATGATAGGCTCAGCTGATTTCTTAGTCCCAATCCAACCATAAGAGAAATATAGACTCATCTTAATTGGTTTTTAAAAACCCTCAATTTTTATGCTCATCATGTATTTTTAAGACTTTAGCCATAAATAATGCCACACTTGGCATTGAAGTAGGTAGGTCACTTAGATGTTGGGTACTTAACTACTGCTCAGACGCCAGATAATTCCTATAGTAGAAGCTCCTCAGCTAAACTAGACAGTCTCTCACATGCATTTTAAATCACCATTTCCATAAAAGCAAAAAGATGGGGAAAAAAAGAATGGTTTAGGAAATATTCGCAAGTAATAAACTCCTTAATCATTTAACTTTTCGTGTCTGGTGTGGTAAATTCTGCTTTGCTGCCATTGCAAATAACTAACTCAAAATTCGTAAGTTTCGTTGAGATTCTAAATGCAGAGAGAATATCCAAATATTTAAAGGAAACTTGTTTCCAGGATCTGATTTGCATTGTAATTAAGTCCTTTCATGCTGGGCATTGTAACAGACACTCATATTTTAATTTCTGTTGGAGTTTGAAAATCTTACTCTACTTTATGTTTTTATACAGTCTTTTGAACATACCTAAAGAATTCATATAAATATTCAAAATAGTTCTTGAGTCAGTTAAGCAATATGCTCCCAAACTTCCCTCTAATTTCACATTCAAATACATGTCTACTATATATGGACAAACAAGTAACTTGATAATTTCATTCATTTAAATACTGTGCCAATGTTATTCTCTCTCCATCTTTAATAATTTCATCATATATGTTTTGAAATCTCATAGAATTTCTCAGACCCACTTAAACATGGTTAGCTCCATGAGATTATAAAATATGAATCTTTATTTTGCTGCCCCACAAGAAAGTCTAAGTTCAGGGCCCAAACCTGGCTCCCAAGTGAACTTTCACCTCATGTAATCTGTCTTCCTTAATTCACAATGAGGAAGAATTGAGGCTGACATTGCTGTCCAGTATGCCTTCATTCTAATGCTCTGTTACTCCTCCTACCTTTCTATCTTCCTAACATAGTGGAATTATTTTTGTTCTTTTTCTGATAATCATACTTATTTTTTTTTCCTGTACTACAAGGGACACTTTAAACCTTTTGTGGCATAGTTACCCATCCTCAAAGTCTCCATTTTAATGTAACTGTCTCCTACCCCTGGAGTTCCTACTGGCAAACCAATTCCTCCTGTTACAGCAGGACCTTTCAGTTCCTCCTCAGGACCCAGCCCTGCATTGCAAAGTTTCTTCAGCTGGAGCTGGAGCAGAGCCTTTCCCATCCAGTTTTGTTCCTGATTGTAGCCCTGTTGTCTGGTGGAGTGTTTGGCCTATAGTAAGGCTAACTGCTTACCCTCAGAAGCAATGAATCAGACATCGATAGACAGGACCAATGTTAGATATTGTACATGTGAACTTCTTTCAGGGATTGTTTTCTAGACTTCAGGTGGAGAAATTGATAGGGGGAAAATGATGACAAGATTCTAACTAAGAAAGTCAGAACTTATAAATATTCACAGAATCAATGGTTTCATTTTAAGGCTCAATTTACTATTGTTCTTTTCTTTTTTTTTTAGTTTTAATTTTTTCGAGACAGGGTTTCCTGTATAACCTTGACTGTCCTAGATTCATTTTGCCTACCAGGCTGGCCTTGAATTTACAAAGATCCACCTGCCTCTGCCTCCCAACTGCTGGAATTAAAGGCATGTGCCACCACGCTCGGCAATTACAGACAGCTGTGAACTGCCATGTGGATGCTGGGATTTGAACCTGGGTCCTTAACTGCTGAGCCATCTCTCTAGCCCCTAACTATTGGTTTTTGTCTTTGTATTTATTCTTTATATTTTGACCTCAGATTTAGACTATGTAAATATTTATTTATATTCAATATTCTATTTTAAATTCATATTTTTTATTTTCCTATAATAACACTATAAAAATGCATTTTGTTTGTAAAAGTCAGCATTATCCTTTTTATTTTATTTAAAAATAGCTGAATATTAAATATTGTACCATATACAAATTCAACCAAAATGTGGTATAATCATGTATCTTACTTCTCACATGTATATGTTGAAACTTTCCAAAATGTCTCACAACTTTTACTTCTCTAATAGCAGGTTTTTTAAAATTACTTATGTAATATCTTGTCATTTTAAGGCAAACTGGTTATTTAAATCAATGTAAATATGAGCTGCAGTTCCTTTGACATCCTACTCTATCTGCAAGTTATGCTTACAAAATCTTGACTTCACTTGAAAGCACATCTCTTTTATTTATATCCAATAGCCATAATCAAAACTACTAGGCTTTTTATTCTCTTTTTGACTGATCTCAGATCACAGAAAACCAAATACTATTCCAATAAAAACACATAAAAGGCTTGCCTTCACATTCACAATCTTTTTTTTTTCAATTTAAAAATATCTTCTCTCTGCTTTCTAGAGATTTGAGGATGCATGCTGACTTTTTAAATTATTCATCTATTCAACAAATACATTTTAACACTGATGTTATGCCAAGCACACTTTTCTGATGTTATTGCCTTAGTATTGGGAAAGTACTTTATGATAGAATGAAACTCTTTGTTGTACAAAGGAAGAAAGTGAGGCTTAATGAGGGTAGGTGGCTTATGAAAGGTTGCAGCAAAATTTTGTCAGTTAGAACTGTAATGTATTTCAGTTGTTTGATACATCACTGCATTTTTTTCCTGAGTACTTATAGATTGAGGTTGTTAAATGATATCCTCTTTTTTCCTTTAAAATGGAGGATTACTTATGGCTGATAGTTTACAGCTACAAAGTACCATGATGCAAACACTGCACAGATGTGTGTGTGTCTATGTATGTGCCTATGTATGTGTGTATATTACATGTGTATATGTATTGTGTGCATGTGTGTTTTACGTGTGTGTATTTTATGTGTATGTATGTTTAGTGTGTATGTTGTGTGTGTGGGTGTGTGTATGTGAGTGTGTTCTTGACCAAGTTCTTATTAAAATAGGCTGATTCAAATTTGCTGTCCTTCAGCCTCAACCTCCTGTGTGCTAGGAATACAGGCCTCCCCCACCATGTTCAGCTTGAACTTATATGCTTTATCAAGTTTTGCATTGTATCAAATGTTCTACATGGAGAAAATACCCTACTAACACATTTTTTTTCATTTAGACTTTGGGATATTATATCTTTAATACGTATGTGTAATTAGTAATTAAGAGGAATTACAGTGTTCTAGTGAGATGTTCTTGTGTATACACATTTTAGAGAAACAATTTAAATTAGTAAATATTGCTTTTGGCTCAAAGTTCCAGAGATTTCGGGATACCAAGGTGAGGAGGGCAACACAGAGCAAAGAGGCTATCTGCATGGAACCTGAGAATCACAGAGAAAAAAAATTCCTATAGGTCTAGCTTTCTCTTTTCCCCTCTTGTTTTCAATCTATCCAAACTGACAGCAATCTGTAGGACTAGTATCAAAGACATTCAGGGTGAATCCTGTCTGCAGTTACTCCTTGCTGGCAACACATTCATGGGAATTGAGATTTAGAAGCCCAAAGAATATTGCGCCTGACAAATTGCAGTCTGGACTTACATGTTTATTTTTCAGAATAACTAATTATAGTCATATCACTCATTTCAAGTAGCCAGAATGTTGTGTGTAAATTAAATTTGTTACTAATCAAATCCAAAATTGTTTACTACTAATAAATGATTTACAATACAAGCCATTAATTTCTTTCTTTCTTTTTAATCTTTTCTTAGATATTATGCATATATTGTACTTATAGTCATTTTCACAAACTGGTAACACCTCACTCTAAATAAATAAACAAAAAAGAGAAATTAACTATGCCCACATACGTGATTCATCTTCATTCCCAAAACTTAGCATGTAATGGACTTATAATAATCATAAAAATTCACTACTAAATGCAATTTCTGCTTATCCTATTGTACTAGTTAGCATTTTTTTTCAAATTAACACATTGTACAGTTATCTCTGAAGATGTACTCTCAATTGAGAAAATGCCTTCATAAATCTGATGTATCATCAAATATGCCAAGTATTCTCTTGAAATGATGTGGGAAGGCCTAGCCTACTGTAGGTCAAGTCAACACTGGGCAGTTGGTCTTGAGTTGCCTAAGAAAGCAGGCTAAGTAATCCCTGAAAAGGCCAGCCAGAAAATCACATTCCTCCATGGCTTCTGCTTCAATTCCTACTTAGATAATTCTATTTTGTTTTCCCTCAATAAACTATGACTCAGTATGTGAAAATTGAATAAGTATATTCTTCCCCAAATTCCTTTTGGTTATGGGACTTTATCACAGCAATAAAACACTAACTAATACACAAATCTTTGGTGTCCTATGGGATGTGTGTTTTAATGGAGGATGTTAAAAGGCAATCCTAGACTTGAGCTTCAATATTGCTTAACTGAAGCCTCCTTAAATTTACGACGTTAAAGGTCTTCATGAAGCTGTAAGTCAACGCTGATTGGCATATACTAGCTTTCTGCAAACTCCCTTGCCTGAACATGGACAATATAAACAAATCTCTGAATTTCATGTGGGAGTAAGGATTGCTGACACAGCTCTACAGAAACACCAGGATTTTTCTTAGACTTCAGTGTCTGTTTTACTGTTTTTCATCTTTTAACAAACCTCAATCTCAAAGGGTTAATATGAATAATAAATAAAATGATCTGTGTAAAGCACTTGGAACCTACTCGGCTTACTTAAACAGTTATATTTTAACAGTTAATATTAAATTTGAGCATTATGAAATAGCATATTTACTTTATGGTTGTCAACTGGTAAACTCTGAAGCTGTTATTTATCTAAAATACAATTTAAATTTCCATTTTTGAAAATTCATCATTACTTAGTATACAATTTTAATTCATTGCATAGTAAACAACTTGTAGAGAGTTTACAAGAAAATAATTTAGTAACCTAAACCAAATTTTCTATTAGAATGTATTCAAAATAAAAGAGCCATAATAGACATTATAAAATCAAAACAAACAAACCATAATAATAGTTTAGGATTTAGACCTAAGCCAAGATAGTTGTCATGGCATAATGACTCTTGTTGGGTCACTAGGAAATAAATGAGAATTACTTCAACTATTTTATTCATCTAAGAATGAAAGTATTGTATTATTTGAACAAAACAATAACAATTTGCTTTAGTCTTTAGGCACTGATTTGGGGCGTTTGGCATCATTTCAACACAGCTAATCTATGTAAGATGATGTTGATTAAGCTTAACAAAAGGTGATATTGATTGTAGGCAGTAACCAATGAGCAGTCTATGGTTCCATAATTACAAATCATCAATAAATCCTCATTTACCTAGAATTATATGGGCTAACATCAAATAGATTCAGGGATAAATATGTATTGTATAAAGTATTATATTAACGTTTATTTAAATTTCAGTATATACTTTGCTATTCCTTGAAAAATAAATATTAAAAAGTAATTTTTTTGAATATCCATAAACTCCAAGTGCTGAAATTCTCTTCCAGATTTTTCTTGGGAAATAACTTCTCTTACTTAAATCAATTATGCATAAAATTAATCTTAGAAACATTAACTATTAAAGTATTAAAATATTGTCATATCATACCTATTATTATTTTTGAAAATTATTTCTGTGTATTTGTTGTCATTGGAAATCTGTAATGTATTGGATATCATTTTTTTTCTTGCAAAAATACTATAATGAAGGATTGGCACTATGTGAATTTCAGAAATACAGCCAGTATGTTTGATATTTATCTGAAAATTTCAAGGTTAACTTGACTTAAAAGTTTAGAGAGGGAAATGGGTATTGTGCAAGTAAGTGCTTATCATCATTGAAACAACATTCTCAATACAGAGCTAAAAATTTGTAAAGAATTAAGGTTAATTGAATTGTTGGTAAATACATTTATGATAGGGCTTTAATACTGAAGACCTAAAATAAAAATGGAAATTGGGAAGGATATTAACAGTGGACTTTAAAGATGCATGTTGTATCTGCTTTTATTTAGTATCATAATTACTGAAGTGGATGAGTGACTAAGCAAAGCATACCAGTAACATTCAGTTAATCATAATGTACAAAGCAAACAACACATCTTTTTCAACAGTATTGGGTAAAGGGGATATTTAAGAATTTAAGGATAAGTGAAAGAAAATCACCTTTCTAAGAAAGTTTACAATGAGCTTTTAGCAGACACTAAGAAGTGTCTTATTCAACATTGAATAATAATATATGTGCATGTATTAGAGCATCTTAGTGTTAATGAAAAGGTGCATGGCTGAACAATGTGTCCAAGAAAAGTATTTAAATAAGACTCCAGTATTATAATAATAAACACATAATTTTAATTGCTGACATGAAGAATATGAAATAATTTAAGATATTTTATTAAAGTCAATATATTGTCTTCTTTAATATCAATAGAATTTTATTTTCATGTTTATGAGACAGTTACTTAAATATTTGTGCTTAGAATTTTAAACTTCTATCATGAGGAAGAGATATTGAGTATTATAATCAACTTTTTGTTTATTGAACATGGTACTATAAAAGATAGATATAACTCACATTGGTGAATTTACATATTTTATACCATACACCATAAATCATTAGGTTCACAGCCTTACTCCTGTTTTATAGAATTCTTAACATCTAAGAGAACTTTAAGAAACAGATGACTTCTTTAAAATGAAACATAAATGCATTTTTAAAACCACTTTATATTATTGGAGTGTCATAAATGTGATCTCTAAATATTAGTTACAGACAAGGAATTATTATCCTTGTCACTTAAATATGGAATAACTATGAATAAAATTTAAAAAGTGATACACAAATGGTTGTGAAAAGTACATTATCAAGTTGGATAGCATATGTCATTTCGATATTTGAGACAGATAAGACCCTTTGATACAGACACTCACTTAGGAAAAAAATTAAAACATAATCATTTATACCATAAACATAAAAAACTTATGGTGCCTTATTCCACCTCCCATGGTCAGGGACAGAATGCAGACATGCCACAATAATGTTTTTTTATTTCTACTGTTCGAACCATATTAATGAGAACATCATTTTGGAGAACTAATTATTTCTATTTGTCTTGTGTCGCACTTTCTAATTCCCCTATATTAGCACAGCCAAAGCAAATTAATTGCTTTTCCAGCAGTTGAACCTTGTCCAAGAATGAGCTCACATTCCCTTCCAGTTTCCCTGTTCGTGGGAGTGCATTGTGTCCAAAATTTCTCTTGATACTAAACATAGTCTCAAGAATACTTTTACAGATTTCTGTGTGCTCACTTGATGGAATTTATAAGTTGAAGTGACCCGCCAGGAAAGATAAAGTTCTTAGCTACAAGATTATACATCAAAACAGTTAAAGTGAAATTAAAATTAAATGAATGAATCTCACTGAAGCAAAAAAAGCAGTAATTAATGGTTCCCTTAATTGTCTTCATAAAATATTTGCATGGGTCTAATTTGCATAATTTGCATGTATTAATTAATCTTTCAAAGGAATTTTGTGCTGAGAGAAGCCAAAAATCTCTTTGTTTTATTTAAGATCTAATGAAATATTTATCTTCTTTAATGAACTTCTCATCTTCATTAAAATAAAAATTGCACAAGTTTGTAGGTTTTAAATGTTTTTATAACTGAAACATTCAAAAAAATCTCTTTGGACTTACAACAGCTGAAAAACAAACACATTATTTAGCATTTAGTATCATTTCAACAGCACTTACACTTAAAAAAAGAAAATTCAATCACACTTTCTAAAAGGTGGCAAAACATTTGGTAAATGAAAATGGCTCTTTAGTTTGAAAAAATAAGATTATCAAAGCCTGCTTATTTCTTTCAGGGGCTATGTTATTTTTATGGCTGAGATATCAGACAACAAGGGTACAGATAAGAAAAATAAGTATGTTCAATTGTTCAGGAAAAGATTTATTGGCTGAAAACATTTTTGCTAGTTCAAAGAAATAAGTCCATTAAAATACACTTTTATTTTGTAATAAAGCGCCAGGTTGACAGTATTTCCCAGCAGAACCCGCTCAGCTTCAACTTTGTTCTAAATCTGTCTATTAAAGAATTGCATCAGGGGTTTCTGCTCTCACAAACTGAGGGTTCATAGCGAAAACCAAGAGACGTGCCTTGGAAGGGTTGGAATCCAAACTCTTTCTAATGCCAAATCATATATATTTATGGGAACTGAGAGAATGTGTGGAGGGGCCACAGGAGTTAAAAAGACAAGGCTAGAGGAATGACGGTTTGTCCACAGCATTCACTCTTTATGATGCAGCCATGTTGTCGGAAGTTATAAAGGGATTCATTCTTTTTTTCCTTTATTTTTTATTTCTTCAAGTTACATCTCAATCACAGTCCCCTCCCTATTCCCCCTCCAGTCCCACCCTCCCCCCCTCAACCCCCATCCTCTTCCCTTTTTTTTTTTTCTTTTAAGTTTAAGGTATATCTTATTTCCCCCTACAGTTTCTCCTTTCAGTCCAACAAATGGCTCTTTCTCTTATAATAATAAATACAATACAATACAACAGAGGTAATTAGGCCACAGTTATGAGGGTTATATGGCTTAACGTACATTCCCAATGACCAGTCCATATGTATTTGGCCCCTGACTTTAACATTCTACTATCTAACCATCTCCATGAGTTTAAAGTTCTATATCTGACTCAACATTCATACTAACTTGCATCACAATTTTAAAAGCATCTTCTTAGATCTATAACACTCTCTTGACTCCTAAACAACTCACAATTAAATTATGAGACATTCTTAATGGAGCTGAAGGTATGGACAGTGCTTATCATTTTTCCTTTTTCCTTTAAATCTCTATGGTAAGCTCCTTTGATATTTGTGGAAACTGAGGCACATTGGTATACATCACTTGAGCTCAACACTAAATTCAAGATCCAAGTCCCCTTTATATTGCTTTGCTCTCTATGACAGCCTTCTTTTTATATCATCATTATTTACAGAGTAACTCTGAGTAACTAAATGTAGTCCAGAAGTAATGATAGCATAAATTTATGAGGATTAACATTAACAATGCAAACATACAAAGCTTTTATGTAAAGTTTAGTAATATGATAAAATCAATTAAATTGACTTTGGTGTTCCTGTGGACCTCATTTTTAGTGAAAAGGCATTGTCTGCAGTTGTTTCATGCCATGGAACCCAGTCTTTTCATTTTCTTAAGAATGTTTTCTAAAATAAAACAAAGTTTAGTTTTCTCTATAATAAAGAAAAATCAAATTATTTATTGGATTATTAATAAATCAATTATAGAATAAAGTCCAATATAGAATTTATTTGACACCAACATAGTTTACTAAGCTGAATGCAAAAGGTTTAATATTAACATAATGTAATTTATTGCCAGGAAAGCAGTAGTGAACTTAGAGGATATTGTAGTGCCATTCATGTTGGGCTTTTCGAATTTAATGTAAACTGCCAAGAACTGCTCCTCTGCTGATATCCCTATACCATCAGGATGTCAAAGCATTTATTTTGTTTTGTGTTTTAGTATAAACACATGTGTGATGTGTCCGGAGTCTGTGTGCACACATGCATATAAACCCTCCATCCTGTACTCTTGGAGTCACATTCCCATGTTATGTTCATTTTTAGTGTAAAGCTGTGTAAGTAAATCGCTTAAGGTTTCGAGATTCCCAGTTTCTAAATCTCGGGAAAAGTAGGAATAGCCAAATTACAGATCTGCTTACTCTTCGGCCGACATAAATTAACATACACAGAGAGCTTAGCAAGTTGGCTGTGAGAAGTCATTCTTGGGACCATTGTTGTCTGCTATTACAACTACACAATTTTAATGTAATAGAATTTTCAATAATTTTCATTCTCAGGAAAAAATACACTTATCTTGGAAAGGATGATTCATAAAGGAAATTCTCCCAGCCAGTAAAATCATTTTTCTCTGGACATCACTCAGACTTTTATTTAAGGCACTATTTAAACTGGTGTCAGGACATGGTATACTCCAGACATTCCGGGGCACTTAAAACGTTCACAACAGGGTATGAATCTCACCATGTATGTCAATTAAAAAATATAGCTTAAGAAGATTAATTTGTACCCACAAATTATGTGTGAAAACTTATAAATTAAAGGTAAACTACTCTTTTATTCAAATTTTAAGATGGAAATGTTAGAGCTTCTTAATTTTTTAATTATATTTGGGCAAATCTCTGTTAATATGGTTTGTATTATCATACAATGTGGAGTAACAACACACTCTTCTAATTCATATATAATCACACTCCTGAGATAGTAAATCTCCAAACAGAGTTCCACTTAAGCTTACTAATTATACCAATAAAACGATGAATGATGGCTACAAATTATTGGATCTGACTCTCATTATTTATTTCTCCCTAGGAGAAAAGGCGCTACATAGGGAGATTTTAGGCCATAAATTATTCCCATATGTATTCAGGTGTTTAACTTTGATTTCATACTATGATTTTACATTTAATTCTGAAGCCTATGAAGTCATGGTGGTAGAATTAAGAAGTAGATGTTTTCTCATCAACATAAAATATTACCTTGTACTAATAGATGTAATGTCTTTATTTTTTTAATAGCTTTCAGTGGTTAATACAGTTTTAGGCCTATCTGAATTTGAGTTATTATAGTCATGGCTGGTTTTACTAAGTAGCTCTACCAAACCTTCATACATTTGCCCAATCTAGGCTTCATCCCTCATCATTGGTAATGAAAATGAATTCCATAGGTGAGTAGAAATTAGATGTAAGATGACTTGATAGGAGAGCACATACCTCTTCTAAATCAACAGAGGACAACACACAACTGCCCTTCGTTCCTAGGTGGTGATGTCAGCCCAACAGTCCAAGAGTGCCATATACTTTCTAAAGGAACTCAAAAATACAAATTCCTTTATAAAGTTACACTGTGGAATCCTGCACAAAATGTGGGTCTCTTTATTCTCTGAAAATCATAAAACATCTACAATCAAGGAGTCAAATGCATCAGTTATCTAGCATAGCACATAAACAAATGAAAAACAGCATTTGACTTACAAGCAGACAAAAAGCTGACAAACACTTCTTGATTCAATGAAATAACACTGCCTCTTGCTAGCTCTGAACTCAGGCATACTTGAGATATTTTGAAGTCCACTCCCCTACATCATCCTTTATGTGTATGTAACTCAAATTATTCCTGTTATGTGAGACACTTAGCAAATGTAAATATTTCAAAGAAATGTTCATGTGGTCACTCTATTGTTCAGTAAATAAAAGCACTTGCCAGCAAGCCTGATGACCTGTATTAGATCCCCAAGACCCACATGGTAGGAGGAGAAAACTGATTTCTGCCTACTTGACGTTCAGAAACTTGTCTGCACACAAGCACATAGACATACACATACACACACTTCACCCCTAGACATAACTATCCATTCCACACACACCTCCCTACCCCCAACACACAAACCCACATTCACACCCACAAACAAAGGAATGTAATACAATCTTAAACAAGAAACATGAGTATTCAAATTATTCAAAGATATTAGGATTAAAAGAAATTGTATGGAATAGTTTTAAAGATTTACTTCTTTCCTGCTACAGTAAAAAGTCTTATATTTTCACAAGAAGTCATGATAAAATATCACCGTGTTCTATAAGCGAAAATATGTCAAAGTCTCAGTGAATGTAAAGATAATAAATGTGACAGATCATATAATAGGTATGTTCACTGATAGATATCATATCCTGAGAAATAAATCAGTCTTCATATGTAACATGTAGGTAGAATGTCAGTGAGATGGGTTACTCCTAGCAGAGTCAAAATCTGACAATATTTAATTATTTCTCCATATCAGGTATTTTCTTTATGTATTTTTGGTCATGTTACACACAAAAAATTTATACAAAAAGTTATTGTTTCTGAATGCCATCAATGAAGGCACTTGGCCATATTTAATTGAGTTGATTTCAAGTTAAACTAGAAAAATTCTTCATCATGCTTCTCAGAAACAGATCCTTGTTCCGTCTAAATCAAGATCATCAAACTGGCATAATAATGATGGCCATCTCTTCAGTAGTCATGCAAACCTTAGAAGACGAGCTGTCATGATATGCTGTTAAAAAAACACTTTGCTTAAAAAAAATGGGAACAGCTTAAGTTTCTACAGTGTTTGAAACCACAGTTTCATATCCATTAAAAGTTATCAACTCACTACTTGAAAAAAAGTTCATGAATCTATTATGAAAACTAATATTGATGTGGTGAAAAAAATCAACATAGAAATGTTAAATTTTGTCCATTGCTTCTGTATTTAAATATCAGTATAACTAAATTTTTGTCTTTTTTTTTTTGTTTCTGGAAATCCCATAGGAATTCATTTCCTAAATTACTGTGCAAATATTTAGATTGGTAATTGCCTGCTTGGATCTGGAATGCAATTCTCGTTTGTCTTCCTTTGAATAGTATTTCAAAGTATATTTCTATTCATTTATAAGAACATTGGGTAAAACAAATTTACTGAAAACCAACAATCTTTACAGAAATGTTGGAAACTTTATAAACTAGTAAGCAGGCTCCTTTACAAGCTATCTTTATAGATATGCAAAAACAAACAAACAAAATAACAAAAAAAATCCCAATTGTTGTTCTAAGGCTAAATATTTATAATCACAAAGGTGTCAAATTTTGTTCTGTTTTTTTTCTTGTTTGTTTTTCTTTTCATTATTAGGTAGTTGTCCTTTACCTTTTAAAGATCTAGTTTTTTGGATGAAATATTTAAGTGCGCATTCTTTTTCTGAAATACTGCTACCAATGGCTTTATGGATTTCTAAATATTATTTTTCATTATTGGCAGCATTTATGATTTTGGAATTTAGTAATGTGATCAGTACATAAATACATAAGGCCACAATTTATGTACTTTGTGTTTACTTTCTTTTTAAAATGTCAACAGATGGTAAATTAATACAAATTATAGAGTACAATTCCTGAGTACGAAACTCGTTCAGGTAAAGACCTGGAAAAGCACCAGTTAGGAAGTCAGCCTGATGCTGGTGGCTGAGAAGTCCAGGCCGCATTGTGATGACATAAGGTTCTCAGACAGCACGTTATCTTCTCAATCCTACCAGTGCGTTGGGCAGTGCCAGCACACAGCCAATGAAAATCTCTGTAACATGTTACTAGGCAAAATTAACACAGCAGTATGTGATCGTGTTTGCTAATGGTAAGAGCTGTGCAGGAGTTAGCTATTGCTGTTATTCCTGTTCAGTGAGATTTCACCAAACCAAGAAGGAAGACTGGATTGTATAATTGACCCATGTGACTTACAGGACATCTTAAAAAGAACAGATACATGTGCTCACTTTTAACTTTTTATAGCAAAACATTGATGAATCCATGTGTCTATGCTCTGTGTCATGGTATGATTATTGAAAAGCATATGTAATGATTAAATCAATCTAGTCAACATATGTATATCTTCAAATATTTCAGATTATTTTGTAGTGAGAATAGTTGGAATTTAACATTAATATTTTAGAAATGCATAAAATTCTCTTGTCAACTGGAGTTACTTCAGTGTACAATACAAACACACACTACTTATGTGAGATTGTAGCCCCTTTGTCCATGACCCTCTCATTTCTCTCAGTAACTTCAGGCTGAGTAACACCCATTCCACTGCCTTGAATCATCAGTGTTTTACACTCCACAGAAGTTAAGAAGACTCAGTTCGAATATGGACTCTGTTTTCTGCTGCACAGCTACTCTCGAGCATGGGACAAGCCCTGGGGTGTGTTTGATATGTCTCATATCAAGACCCTGGAGAAAACCCCCTTTCCTTTGTTGGCAGGTATCAGTTGAATATTGCTTCTTGACAAGGGACGAGACTTCGTGCCCACTTCCCTTCTCAGAGCTGGGATTTTGTTTGGTGGGAAATTGTGTAGGCCTCGTGCATCCTGACACAGCTACTGTCAGTTCATAGTGCATCAGCTATGTTTTGTGTACTTCGTCTCCTTCTGGAGTGTTGGGATTAATGGTGTGTGCTCCTATTTGCCCATTATTAAATTGGTTGTTGTTTTTGCTTCTGCTGCTGCTGCTGCTGTTTACTTTCACACCATTGAATTGTTTGATTCCCCAATATTTTTGTACACGCACCTGTGAGCAGATGCATGGATTGTGAATATATTCTCCTGACCTTCCCTTTGTCTCTAATACTGTTGTTTACTTTGACTGCAGAAGGCTTTTGTTTGATGCCCATCTGTCCAATTTGCCTACTTATGTTTTCTTGCCTGCCCCTTTGGGGTTCAATTGAGAATTACATTGCTCAACTTAGTATCTCTAGTTACCTTCCTACTTTTGTTGTCATTTTAGAGTCACTGGTTTTCTGTTTACGTTTTTAGTAGTTTTTTAAGTTGTATTTTGAATAAGAAAGGAGATATGGGCTGAATTTATTTCTTGAAATGAAGTATTGTCAACATCATGAATGGTGGAAAACTACTCCATTTTTTGTTGAAATATCAATAAATCTGACACAGTTTACATTGGACTCTAATTGGTTCCATGTACTGTACTGTATGTTTCTTTAATTTTTATTCTTTCTTGTTGTTGTTGTTTAGACAAAATCTTGCTACTTCTAACTTACCATTGCTGAGTTGTGCAGTTTCCTATTCATCAGTATCATCCAGGACCACTTGCTTATGATTGTCCTAGCTCTTCATAGTTCTTCATTATTCAATAAGAATTTTAGAATTTAAGTTTAATTATATTTTACATTGTAGTTTTCTGATTCACTACTATGATCTAGAAGTCTACATATATCCACATCATTAAGCCAATTAAACATAAATTACAAATATATCTCATAAAGAAAAGCTCTTTGGATTCTAAGATTATAATTCTTACAAAATAATGAAAATAGAGTTGGTGTTCTCAGACCTCCCACCAAACTTTGTCACATGGCCTTTATTCCTGGGGCTCCTGTAAATACTACAGCTATGGAGGGTGGAAAACAGGAGATGAACTTGTTCCTTCATGATATGACCCCACGGCCACTATTGTATTATGCTGAGAGTCGTCAATGAACATCTTGAGAGAACAAAGCTTTGAAAAATTCCTTCTCACAAAAGTATCATAGTTATTTTGTGCACATCCTCTTGAGTTCTCATAGTTCGTGTTTAGTAATTTAATGACAGTAAAAATGCTGCAATAAAATCAAATAAAAACTCCCAGAAAGAACTTAGGCAAGTTTTTATCACTAATTCATGAAATTTATATACATTTAACATGTAGGGACAAAAAAAAAAAAAAAAAAAAAAACCTATAAAACAGTATTTTTCTAAAATACTGAAACATGAATAATTCTGATAAAATTGATATTAGTTAAATTTAACTGATTCAGCTGTAAATCTCAACATATTTTAGGAGTGGCATGAACAACAAGCAAAGTATTATTTAAATAAAAATATGAAATATATCTGTATTAGATTTTATCATATGAATCATAGATAACAAAATTATGAAAATATGTTGTCTTATGCTTATGTTTGTATCTATATTTAAAGGCTAGTGTACTGCATGAAGCATGTATATTCATATTTCAATTTTTCCAATAGAACTTTAATCCCAACACACTGGAGTCAGAAACATGCAAATCTCTGAGTTCAAGGCCAACCTGATACAAGGCAAGCTCCAAATAGAGAAAAACTAAGATCCAGGGGTGGTGGTACACATCCTTAATCACAACAATTGGGAGGCACACACCTTTCATCCCAATGGGAAGCAGAGCCAGGAACATAAGATTAACAATGATTTAAGTTTAAAAGCCATTTGCAGCCGGGCAGTGGTGGCGCACGCCTTTAATCCCAGCACTTGGGAGGCAGAGGCAGGCGGATCTTTGTGAGTTCGAGGCCAGCCTGGTCTACAAAGTGAGTCCAGGACAGCCAACAATACACAGAGAAACTCTGTCTCGAAAAACCAAAAAAAAAAAAAAAAAAGCCATTTGCAAAAGGCATGCTGAAATTCAAAGTGATTTGTCCTGTGTGATTTCAAAATATATAAAGGTATGTTCAGTTCCAACATATCAAAAAAAATTTTAATCATTTTCAGCTTTCTTAATTATGAGAACTCTCTTACACATTGTTGCCAACAAGTATATAAAAACTAAAATTTAAAAAGAAACTTGAAATTTAGAAGTTTTGACTTTTGGAAAGATGTATGATTGTAGCATTATTTTTTAAAAGAATGAATTCTTTGTATGAATGCTTCTGAATAGATTTTGTGCTTTCAGAGCACAAACCAAGCAATTTATTCTGCAGATGTGATTAGTAATGACTTAAGATCTGTATGTCCATGTCTGAGAAGCCAGATGTACTACCAGTACAACTTGTATGATTTTTTGAGAAGATAACATAGACGGATATTCTATGCTGTGTTCTCATTAGGGTTACTATTGCTATGATGAAGCAACGTGAACAAAAGAAAGTTGGAGAGAAATCGATTTATTCTGTTTACACTTCCATGTTATTGCTTATCATCCAAAGGAGTTAGAAGCAGAACTCAAAAGGGCAGGAACAGAAGGCAAGAGCAGCTGCAGGAGCTATGAAGTCCTGCTTACTGGCTTACTGCTCAGCCTGCTTTCTAATAGAACCCAGGAGCACAAGCCCAGAGCTGGTACTACCCACAATGGCCAGATTTTATGGAGGCGTCTTCTCCATTGAGGTTTCTCCTCCTAGATGATTCTAACTTGTTTCAAGTAAACATAAAAAAAATCTAGCACATGATTGGTTCTAAGGATGGCATTGGACGGTTTCTAAAATATTCATCAAAATAAAATACCAGTCCTCTTTGTTTTTCTTAAACCTGAAACAGTATATTAAACCCTAAGTAATATTAATATTATCTAGGAGAGTAAAGGTTAAGAAATGAAAAATGGAATTAGCTCGAAATAAAATAATGAGTGGAATGGGAATACACATTTGAAATTCAACTGGAAAGTCATAGGCTTAGGAAATGAAAATGAAAATCAGTGTTTGGTAGTTTGACCCCTGTATCTTGGGAAAGAAATATAAACTAGAGTAGACAATAAGTGTGGGTATGTTACATGATGTCACAATACCATGTAAATGGAGTTGCTCAGTGAGCACTTTGTAATACTATAAAGTTGAAATTTGAATGTATGGTCCTGAGAAGAAACAGGACTTTTGGTATCAGTGAAGGTAAGATCCTTCAATTTGAAAACAGACTCTCACTCTGCAAAATCTGAATGATTTCAAGTCATTCCCTAATCCTCCATTTCCTGAAAGAAAAGACCATGTGTTAATACAACCTTAGAGTTGAATTCAAATGACTATGAATTCACACACTTTGCAACACTTCACACAGTACTTATTTGCAAACATTGTGCAAACTATTTTTTCATGGCACTTATGAAGAATGGAATGAATTTTGCCCATGAAAGTGAAGGCAATAAAGCTGAGACCAGAAATTTTACACTGCTAGTTTATGTATATGAAAGAAGAATATTAGATGATAAAAATACATAGTCATATGTTAGATAATTCATATTTGACTTATGTATTTTGCAAGTGTTGATTCTGCAGATTTGAGCTATGACAAACTGTCAATTCAACTCTTGCATTAAGAGACATGTATTTTTCATGATATTGTTTATGTGGCAATATATTGGATATCAGTCCTTTCAAGTAATCAAAGTGCATTGAATAGAGTCATAAAGAAAAGCAGCAATAATTTATTCCCATTGTAAGCTGTCTCATCTGGTGCATAGGTATTCTTTGTGGTATTTGAACAGGGTAATGCATTCTTATTCTGATGAAAAGAAAGTAAAAAATATACTTATTCTTTAAACTTGGTAAGTAAAGAAGTAACACTCCTATAACAGTGTTCTGAATTGTCAAAACAAATTGCACATTTTACCAAATGTAGCAATCTTGCCTGTTTTTAGGCTTCTTAATACACAAACCAATGAACAACCGACTCAAGAATGTCAGTTTAGGGCTATAACATATTGTAAATTTCTGTTTTTAATAAATAAATTTATTTGTTGCTTCTGGTTACATCTCCATCATATTGTCCTCTTTCCCCCCTTCCCAGCCCCGCCCTCCCACCTTCTACCCCATATCCCTTCCATCCCACTCCTCTGGAGTGGAATTTCCCTACATAACAGTCCCTCGCCCCCGTTTAGAAGTCATATGAGGGTCAAGAGCCTCCTCATACACTGGGAGCCTACAAGGCAACATTGTAAGTTTTCAAATGAGCCCTGAACTATCAAAAAATAAAAGAAAATAAAAAACTAGACCTGTAAAAATTGCCTGATAGAATCATGAAACCTTCATAAAGCCATAATATATAGCAGGAAAAGATAGGGAAGTAGGCAAGATTTATACAAATGTTATCTTTTTATTTTTATAAGTGTGCAAATATATTACTGAAATTCAGAAGTAGTTATGTCTCATTAAAGTAGAGGTTTAGTATTGAAGATTTTAAGGTGAAATGGTCAAATTTTTTTACTATCATGGTAAGCGTCTGTGTACAAATGAAAGTGATCTTTGAAAGATTATGATAGAATCCCTATGACAGAAAAGTAAAAATGTATTTTAGAGTGATTTTGACAAAATGTGAATAAGATCCTAAGGTATGCATGCTTCCTTTCCTCTCACCTTCCTTCAAGATGTAATGATCAGCACAGTGATGTAAGTTAGTTTTATGCAAATCACAATTACTAGTGATGGGAAAATGAGCCAAAACCAACAGTAACCACAACCACTGGTTAAAATTTTAATGTAAATAATGGCCTATGCTACAGTGACCAGGGCAGAATTTCAGAGTGGGTATGAAATAAACTTATATCAGCATCTGTATTCTTACTAAATGTATGCACATTTATTATCAGATGCTTTAAATGTTTCATTGTAAACTTCTGTTTATTTCTTTATATCGTAAAGAAATTTGGCAATCTCATGGAATTTAATATGTGCTGAAAACAAAATGGACCTTTATGAGAATAAAGTCTGAAATGGTCTGATGTTTCCTGAATTTCTTCATTCCTAGAGGCAGAGACAATTTATAAAATGCAAAACTGTCCGTTAGCAATGCACATTTCTGTGATAACAGATTTTTACTTTTTTTCATTGCTCTTCACTCTAGAAAGCATGTAGTGTCTTACCTTTGTTATTATTTATGGCCAATTTGTTTATATTTCTGTGACTAATTTGCAAAATATGGAATCTTTTCCATTAGAAAGTGCACAGTATGACAAACATTTTAAAAATTGCAAGACCCCAGATTTCACCAAACTCAGTCTTAGCTATCTGCTGTGAATTTTGTCTTTTTAAAAAAATGTTTATTTATTACTTCAAGTTACATCTCCAATACAGTGTCTTCTTTCCACCTCTCCCAGCTCCACCCTCCCACCCTCTCCTCCCTCTCCCACCCATCCCACTCCTCTGATGTAAAGTGTCCCTACATATCAGTCCCTCTCAGTTCAACAGTCATATGAGGGCTAAGAGCTTCCTCTTGCACTGGAGGCCTACATGGCAGCACCCCTAGGGAAATTGACCCATCAACAGGTAGTAAAGTTTATGTTCCTGATCCTTTTGGTGTGTTGGTTGTAGGATAGTTATCCTGTACTATATGGCTAAAATCCAATTATAAGTGAATAGATGCCATGTGCATCCTTCTGAGTCTGGGTTAGCTCACTCAGGATGAGCTTCTCTAGTTCCATCCATTTGGCTCCAAATTGCATGATTTCCTTATTTCCGATAGCTGAGTAGTATTCCATTGTGTACCACAATTTTTATATTGAGGGACAGTTAATAGCTTGTCATGTTTCTTATTCAGTCTAGTGTCCTTTAAATAGTTTTAATAGATACTTTTTTTCTGTTTTCTTTCTTGATTCTTCATTGTTCACTAGCACTTGTAACATGCATAAACTTAATTGACACCAGCATTATCTCTTGAGGTAAGGTTATATTTTTAAAGAAGCATTGTGAATTTAAATTCACCCATGTGTATAAACCACTTGATAACAAAAATATTTTCTTTACATGGAAGTTCATTTATTTTTCTCAGGGCCCATTCACAGTTCTACTCAGAAAATATAAAATAAATGTTACAGTTGAGTGTGGTTACAGCACAAAGTGTTCTATACACTCATTAATGCCCTGAGAGAGCTTCAGTATAGTAACTAAACTTTGAAATTTTAATTTATTTCCAAGAAATGGTGAAATACTAATATCATAAGAAAATACTATGAATCATTACATGAAAGCTATTTTTATTCTAAACAGATCAAATCATCCTAAGATAATGCAAGTAAAGTTAATTCTACTCCATAAATAAAATGTCTGTATGCATGTTATGTGTGTATATGCATACATGAGACCATGAGTTTCTACTCCATAAATAAAATGTCTGTATGCATGTTATGTGTGTGTGTATATGCATACATGAGACCATGAGTGTATATATGGTAAAAACAAATTTTAAGAAAGTATAAATATAAACTTTTTTACTTAGAATAATTTGATATTATCAACCCTCAACTTTTTTTATTTAGTTTGTTTGTCATAATCAAGGAAATATTCTTTAGTGAGGCATGAAATTTGATCCTGCAAGCTTCTAATGGGAATTACAACACAATTTAAGTTGGTGCCTTTACTTGCTTTGGAGTTGAACTTTCATTCTCTTCTGTGTTCTAGAGCAAAGTAAACTGAGGTATACTGGCAACATTATAACTCATACAAAGTGATTATTTTCCCATAACATTGACAATCAGTTTTTTTTTTCCCCCGTAAGAGAAGGACTAACAGGTTGCAACAAAGTTCCTCAAGGCTTTGTAGCTTAAGGACTTGGTGCCCTCACAGTTTCTGTATGCAGCAATTGAGGAATGTTTATCTCCAAGGCTACAGGAAAGTATCAGAATATTCTACATCCTCTGCAGCCTATGCGGAGGCTGGAGGCCCAAGTTGAGAAGGTGCTATACGTATGCCTCACATCCACAGAATTCCAGAAGTGGGTGTCTCTGTTCTTTGCTAGCCATTAGATCCATGTGTCATCGGTCTATTTCCACATGAGATTAATCTACAGGGAAATTTACTAAATGACAGCCTATCTTCATAAGCCTGCAGAAGTGGAAATACTTAGAGACACATTGGGCATCAGCAATGTGAAAGTCACTAAGTCACTGTCTTTGTAGACCAGGTCTTGAAAGTGGCCTCCACTTATTTATTTTGTATTCTCATCATTACAAATAATTCATTAAGCGCATCCTACTCTTTAGGAGATGTGATCTTTAAAGGTCTGAGGTAGGAGACAGGGGCATTGTCATCTACTGCAGAGGATGCCAATAACAAGGCTGTACATAAAATAAAATATAAAGTTACTCAATGGGAATAGAACTGAACATGTAATGGTCTCAAAAACGTAACTAAAAGTGTACAGATGTCCCTGTCAGTTAATGTCCCTGATGCTAATCTCACCCGTGGCTGGTAAATTTTACCTTTGCTTTTTATACTTTGCATTCAGTTCAAACTCTTTATTGATTCTGGTGTGCTTCCTCTATATATGGCATTTGTATCAACAGGCTTTCTTGTCTGTTTGCTAGTATACTGTCTATTATAACTTCACATCTCTAAACTAAACCCTCTTCATAAATTCTAAAGTTAAATGTAGAAAGGACCACCTTGTTTAATAGTGCATTTATGATCTGTGATTGTTCTTAACCACATACTGTCTAAACAACACTTGATGATTACATTGCATTAGGTAACACAGGAAAAGCTGTTCCCTATAGAAATGTAATTTTTGTCAGAATTCTATGTATTAGAAAAATCTTTCACTGGAGGATGCTTACCATTCTTCAAACTTAGCCCTAGACTACAAGTTCAATTGAGCTCTGTGTAAATATGTTAAGAAGCCTTTGGAGGCTTGGAATTGTATTCACTCAAAATTACCCCCTTAAACAAATGTAACCTTTATGAAGATTACCAAATTTGACATGTATAGAAAACAGAAAATGCTAAAGATTTAAAATGGTGATTTGTTTCTTTCGTACAAACAGGAGAAAATCACAAGACTCTGACAGGAGCTGCCCTTCTAATTACCACCTTCGGTGATCCCCCCACTTAGAAATAACACATGACTGTATTCTGAAAACACAATTTATTCACAGGAATTTGCCTGTCTTTCATAGTTCAGAGAGGATGAAAAGAGTTAATTTGAAAGTCTCTGCTTCCCTTCTCTGTGCTATCTTATTTTAGCAAACAAGGAACCACATTTCATGTATGCTTTGTTTTAATTAGGCATTGTCCATTCATCACTCCAAATCAAACAGGCCCTACATGATAATTCTCTCTTATCCTCATGTCTTCTTAGTCTTATTTTTCTGGGGAAAGAATGAAAGAACAGACAGTAATAAGAGATTTCATTGTGTTCCTTTGCTAGAGGTGGGAGGTCTCACCTCCAATCAAGACAAGGTAACCTATGTGCATAATACCCCATTCTGACTTGCTGGTACATTAACCATCCTGATGTGTTCTAGCTTGTGACTAATGAATGCTTAATTAGAATGTTCAAAAACACATAAATACTTTATCAGAGCTGACCTATTGATACTATGCCTTTTCTTTATTTATAGAAGAAACAAATCTTTTAATAGCTGTGGGTATTCCAATATTTGTTTCAAACATAGTGACTTAAAGGGTTTTTTTTTTAACAACAAATACACATTAGCATACGTAGTCCTAGAACCAGTTGTAGAGCTAAACAGACCTCATAAGCTTTAAGGTTATTAGTTCACCATTATAAGAACAATAGACCAGAATATGTTGATACCCTAACATCTGAACAATGTTTCTTTAAAGATCTCTGTTTTTGAAAATCACTAACCAGTTATTTTCTTTATACTACTGGGATAGGATTTCTAAAAAGTGTTACTGCTAAAGATATAGAATATTTAACATGGAGATTTTGTCCATATAATCAATGAAACAGTGTATATGGTTTTGGAGAAATCACATCTTCATCTAGGTACTAATTAACAATTGATGTTGTAAATATCAGATTATATATTGTAATTTTATCTCAATGAAGCAATCTAGTCTTGAAATTTGATTTTCAACATAAATGAGTAATCAAATTTTAGGGGATACATATGTTTAACCTATTTAAAACATTACACAATATATGTGTGAAACATTGCTTGGCATTTAAACAATGTTTTCTGTATCAGTTAAAAAATAAAATTTAAAACAATTAAATGATTGGACCTACTGGAAACATAACAAAACTAGAACTTGTGATTTCTCACCTGGAGTTTTATAAGAACTGTCTGCTCAGGTCTTGGTACTCACTGAGTTGAGTAATCTTGTAAATGTTTCTAACGTGATTATAAAATGGAGCACAGGAATGACACTGCTCCAAGTAAAGAGACATCATAAATGTATCCCCAGGTTAGCAAAGAAGACCTCAACTCCTTCACCACCCACTACCATCAAATAGGCTCTTGCCTTAAATGTAATTATTGAAAAAAATTTGTTATAAATCTAAATTAATAAAGGAACATTAGAGCTTTGTAAAATCTGCCACATATAAATTTTCAAGGTTCATGTATGACTAATATTTTGGATACATGTATTTTATCAATTTTATCAATCTGATAATAATACCATTTGAGAGTAAGATATATATTTTAGTTCTTTGCTTGCAAAACTTATCCATTCTGGTTTTAGGAACCATGTCTTTCCAGTAGGATGTTCATATTCAAATACAATCTATTTATCTGGTTGTAAGTATTACATTAGCAAAATACTTTTATTTTGTCTGCCATCCAATTTCTAATTTTGTCATTTGACTCAATAATGTCCTTTGTTGCCTTTCATTTCTACTTTGAGGAATGTAAATTAGAATCACTTCTTATAAGTTTCTATTTCTCTTCAGTCTTTCTAATCTTAAACAGCTCCTTAGCCTTAAAACACAGCATATGAAATGGGTAGTTGTGAAGAACGTGGTATATTTTTTACTAGAATGTGATTCATTTTTAATTTGATGATTCCTCATCATTAGAATCAAATTTTTATCTCCTAGCTATTATGTGACCCAAGTGGGACTGTTCTTTTAGGGTGGGACCTCCACAGGTTTACAATGTTGGTCTTCCTTTGTTTTGTGCTATAAGTTTGGCTTTCATATATTTTTATTAGGTATTTTTTAGGTGCTAGGCAATGCCTGACATCATAGAAATACACAAAATCTTAATGTACTTATCTGCTTTAATCAGACTTTAACAATTTTAAGCATTGAAATAGCTGTTACAATGAAGAAGTTTGAGAGAAGGTTTGAATCCTGTGGTAGTGGTTATAAAAATACTTAGGTTCTAATGGAATTATAAATGGACTTGAAACATGGTCTGTGTCAGTACAAACTAACCATTCATGTTAAAACACTATTTCAGAAAGCCTACTTAAAAAGTAAAACATCAAATGTAGAATTATGTATTTACTCCTTTACATGCAAATAGGCTGAGAAGTCATCATCGTCATCATCATCATCATCATCATCATCATCATCATCATCATCATTCCTACTACCATTTGTGCTTCATCATGATAATGTGCCTTTAGGAACATCTATGATCACATAGAAGTACAGTGATTTTTCTCTACTTTGTAAAATACTTTTAATATTTAGTGAGGTAGGATTATCTTTTCTTTGGAAATAAATTCCTATTGGCCCACAGAGAGTCTCAACATGCCTGACAATCAGCTTCCTCTCTAAGAAAAGATCACTTGTAGGAGGAACTATGATATCAGAACTATGATTGCCTGACCATCTTGGAAAGGCATGTTCTCCTAGGCTGGATTTGAGTAAATAATTTCAGGTTCTCTGTGTCTAAACATCTCCACGTGCAAACATAAAAATGCCTTCTTTACAAATTCTCCAATTCAACTTTTGTTGCTGATGTATCTGTTTAGTTTCCCATATGGAAATGAAGTCAATATCAAATCAGCCTTGCCCATGAGGATTCTGAGGTCTGATTCTACTCCACCAAGGGATCAAATTGTCAATGTTTTGATAGTTCCTTGCTATTTATGCTCATCTAGAGTCCCTTAATAGCTGTGACAGTTTCTTCTTTACTGTCTTTGTCTGAAGGTCATTTTTTTAAATGTGTAGCCCAGGCTGGCCTCGAACTCGTGATCCTCCTGCCTCTGCCTCCTTCAGCAAATCCTACCGGCGTGCGCCACCACAACCGGCAAAGGTTATTTTCTTATTAATCTGTGAATTAAAGCTTTTAATAGCCTTCTGAAACCTAGCTTGTGTCGGTTCTCATGCATTTTCTTCTTAAAAACTATTTGAATACTTTTCTTGATGGGAATTTTTACTCTCATTCTGGGCCATCATCAAGAGCTACATTTGAGGTTAGGGGTTAATTCTGTGGTACAGTGTGTTTGAAGGTCTTTTTAGTATGAAAAATAAAACTACCTATTTTGTGTTGGATATATAAACAGTAGATAAATGGTGTAAGACCTCAGCTTTAATGCCCCAAACTCTCTGAAAATAAATAATAAAATAGTTTTGGCATACATTATTTGCATTCTGGTTTTTTAATAAAACGTGATTTATTTTTATTTCAACTGCATGTACCATATTAGTCTGTTAGATAATGTGTTACCTACTTCTTGTACTGGTTTAGTGAAGTTACACAATGTGTTATCTGTGGCCTTTAGTCTATACCTGTCCATGTGAAAAGCCCACAAAAAGACTTAGTTCTCAAATGTAATCCAGTTCTATGGGCTTCTAGTTTCTCAGCTATGACCTAAACTTATATTAAATTTTTAAAAAATGTTTGCAACATTGTTCGGTTTTCACTTTTTAATTATGTTGGAACATAACCTCAGATATAGTAGTGCTCAAACATCTGGAAATTGCTTGCAAAGTTGCTATCTGCATTTCATGAGAAAAAATTACATTTACTCAGGATTCTCCTGTAAACTGGTCTGTGCTCAATATCGGTCTCTCTTAAAATATTTCTCATGTTCAATGTAGACTTTGTGTCTCTGCTTCTTTGCTTAAGCAGTAGCAAAATGTTCCTACTCTAAATATAAAATTATAAAAAAGCAAGAAACAATATTTTCTTTAATTAGCCTCTTCCTTTGGGGGTTTTAGAAGAAGGGTTATGACTTGACAAAGATCCTTCCCATCTGTTCCTGTTTGTTTGCTTTTATTTTGACTTCCTTTCGTTGTCTTATCAAATATCACATGAATCATTAACATTTGTTTTCATCGCTTGTTTTGATTTCCTTTGCTTCACATGATTAAGACATTATGTTGAGACAAGGTTCAGGCTAACATATTTTATATAACCTCATATTCTTCAGGCAAATATTAAACTTTCTAGATACATGATTTTATATGTTTGCTTTTTTCTATGTTAATATTTTCCTTCATTCTAGGGTAGTAAAGTGTGTGTTCATACAACTGTTTTGTGAAAGCTGCAGTCTTCATTAGATAATAGGCATCTGATATGGGTTTTGAATACACAGGTGCTATTTTTAATAAAGCTACTTACTCAGAGGATATACAGGTTTTATGCAAATGATAGGTAAGGGATCCTTGTAGGTATTTGGCAGGAATTTCTACTCAAAACTAAGACATACATCCATTCCTGGATATTGTGATAATCTTTCACAATAATCTCCTTTTACTGATATTAACCCGATGGTGAGTGAGATTCTTGTAAAACCTGATAAAGCTATTTGAAATTGTCCCTGTTTACATGTTAATTCTGTTATGAAATTAGCTAAATGGTGTGACTGATAAAATGATACCTCACTACCTTTATAAAACTTGGTTTTATTTAGTAAAGTGATTTTTACATGTGGAATAGAAAAGGTAGTTTTCATTAGACATTATAAATAACTTCAAGTAAGTAATAAAAGACAAAACTTAGACCCAAAACCAAACTTATTTTGTGAACACAAAACAAATGTAGAAATTTTGTGACAGATTCCCCTTTCCTCACATCTTTTTCATAAAAATTAATATTATATCAAATCCAAAAACTTAATATTGTCTGATTTTATGATTTTCAATATCAGTATTAAACTCTGAAATGATACCAGATTCAGTGTTAGATTGTTAGAACATTTGCCTAGCATTTCAAGACCCTGAGTTCAATTTCCAAAATGAAAAAATAAAAATAGCAGAGCAAGACATTACTTAAGCTCACTTTTCTGACAATATTTAAAATATTTCTTCATTTTGCTGTCTGTAGACGTAAGTCTGCACAAGAACAAGCAGCATACAAAACTTCACACCTGTGATAAATGATTCAGTCATCTAGATACTTTCTGTGTACCAAATTATGGCTGCAAGTATCAAATCACAATGAACTTTGAAACTATTAGGAATTTGTAATTTAAATAGTTTCACTCAACCCCTACTCCCAAATGCTTCTAATTAGAACAGATTTTTTAATTAAGTACTCCCATGCACCAAGCTTAGCCTGATGATTTTCCTGTCATATCAACCTCCCATACAAAAGCAAATAATCATTGTGTCGAAAGAAAACAAGAGCCTTTTTATTGAAACTACAATATAGGAACTTCAGTTTTCATTGCAGACTAAAGGGAAGGCCCAGTCCTTGGAGCAGAGCAAAGGGGATGAATGATGATCAGGGAGTACTAGTCAGCGACTCTGAATTTCCTCCAGTATTTAGTTAAGGAAAGGATCCATAATGGAATGGATGCAGACTTTGTATTCCCATTAACATCAGATCCCTGAACTTCCAGTTTTTTGTTCTGTGAAAATGTGTGAGACACTAAGATTCTTCAAGTATTCATATTCTTATTTGGGTAAAACAATAAAAAATACCTATATTTTTGAATTACAGGGAAGTGTAAGCAACAATATTTTTTATCAGTTCTTTTAGAATTTTATTTGCCCATACAATGTATTTTTCTCATATTCTCCTTCACTACTGCCCTGATTCATCCTAAATCCACTCCCAGGTCCTCAAATTTCTCTCAAATCCCTGACTTCTATATTTTAAAATAATCCATGAGTCCTATTTTTGATGCCCATATATATTCTCATGGGTGTGGTATTATCCAATAGAGCACAGAGAAACTACCAGGAGTAATACCTTTAACAAAAACTCTCCTTTCCCAAAAGACATCAGCTGTCAATAGCTTCTAGTGAGGTGCTGGGACTCTGATACCCCAACCCCCCAATCCATGCTTGAATGTTGACCTGATCAATTATGTGCAGAAATGGAGCAGCCAACCCCAGGTGCTGTGAGTTAGTGAGCTGAGTGGCGTATCATGTTCAGAAGACACCGTGATGCTCCAGTCCCACCTTACCTCTGGCTGTTAACAATTATTCTGCCTGACCATCCAGAATGGTCCTTGAATCTTGCAGGTGTAGGTGGAGGATGACAAAAAAATGTCCTGGTTTTGCCTGAGCTTCAAAGATACATATTCTCTTCTCTTTCTTCAGTTGTAAGTTTTGGTATTAAACACTGCCCATTGTACCAAGGAACTTTGATGAAAGTTGAGAGCATTACTATTCTATGGGCTTAGAGATATGACTTTGAAGGACAATTGGATGTCCATTTAGCAGAATAATAGAAGGAAGTCCATCTTGGGGCCTACAAGTCACAAGTATTTGGACAGTTTTACATTATCCTGCTGTGGTACTGGCCTTAAATTCAATCAGGAAGCAGTTGTTAACCCCCATACATTTATGCCACTGCTGTTATAGCTATGGGAATATCTTGCCACACTGGTCATGATGATTTTTTTTCCCTCCAACTTCCTGCATATCAATTGGCAGTATTATAAAAGAAAGATGCTGATCAGTACTAACCTAATATTGCCATGTCATGTCAGTACAATGTATAATGTCTGAAGCAAGAGGGTCTTAGTGTGAGAATATGGTGGGCAACCAAGAGCAGTGGCAATAACCTGAATTGTTTAGGGGATCTCCAGGACAACCTAGGCTAAAAAATCAAGAAGTTTCCACATCTGGCACTCAGATTTTAAGTTGATACTTCATGTAGGAAAACTAAAATTTATATCTTGTATGTGTGTGTGTGTGTGAAGTTTATGAAATAGTAATTTTCCACATGGACTTTTCAAACATCCTTAGTGTTAGGTCTGTACATTCCAACCCTCCCTGCTACTCAACTCTCCCATCTGTCTCCACACTTAAGACTTAACTGTCTTTAATGTATCTTTAGAACAATATACAATTGGAAAAATGTTAGCTCTACTGATAATAATCACTATTACTGATTTATTGAGATTAACATTTGTATTCATTTGGATTGTATACCATGCAAAACTTTTGGTAAAATTTACTCAACATCAATAATAGAGTTTTTTTCTGTGGCTACTACAACACACAGAAATACATAAACATAATATATGGAATGGTGGTGTGATACTTGTAAAACGTTGTCTAGCTGAGGATATGAATTATGGTGCACAAAAGGCAACCCTAGGACTAGAGAGATGGCTCAGTGATTATGAGTACTTTCTGGCCAGACGTGGTGGTGCATGCCTTTGATCTGAGCACTGGGGAGGCAGAGGCAGGCAGATCTCTGTGAGTTCAAGGCCAGCCTGGTCTACAGAGTGAGTTCCAGGAGAGCCACAGCTATACAGAGAAACCCTGTCTCAACCCCTCCTCCCCCAAAAAGAGTACTTTCTGTTCTTCCATAGGACATAAATTGGTTCCTAGCACTTAAGTTAGACAGCTCATAACCTTTTTTATCTCCAAATCCAGGAGATCTGATGCTCTCTTCTGCCCTCTGGGATGCCATCATGTACATACTGTATTCACTTATGCATACCTTGCACACAAACACATGCAAAAAAAAAACAGTTAAAACCATGGTGTGTTTTAAAATCCAATAGTATTTTATTTAAGTTTTTAAATTAAACTTTATAACATCTTGATTATTTCTTAATGCATATCAATTGTTTCTTCAAAAATTTAACATTTGGGTAGGAGAGATGACTCACTGTTTATGGCTGATTGCCTGATGACCTCACTTTATTTTTTTTTAACACAGATGGTGGAAGGAGAAAATTGACTCCTTCAAATTGCCCACTGAGGAACCCAATGACATACACGCATGAATGGTGGAATGCACACACATGCATATATACATACATTCATATGATAAATATTTTAAGAAGCTTAACATTTGCCATATCAAAACATTTAAGATAAGCACTGTGATTATCATTCTGTTTCTGATATTGGCAAGAACAGAGATATGATTGTTTCTTTCATGGGACTTACCAATTGAGGTTCAAATCTATTTTTAGGGTGCATGGACAGGCAAAACAAGTCACAAAATTACAAAATTTTAATAGGAAGGAACAGAAAAGTAAATTGAAAGGTCAGAGTATTCTAGTATATTCCAGACTTATAAAAAGAATAAGCTGGGCAAATCTAGGCAAAGCAGAACTTGATGTAGTATAGCATGGGATGGACAGGATCATAATGTTTCATGCCACCATGGAAGTAACATATTTCTATAATCATGCTAAGGCAAAGCATGATGGTAATGTGGAATTTGGCCAAATAATTTTTCTATGAAGTAAAAAAATGTGTAACCATAAACAAAAGTGTTATACCAATTATATAAATACCTCCTATAGATTGTGTAATAGCACATAATTAAGTGAGTTGCATAAATATTTTTCTGTTTTCTCAGTTCCATCCTAGGCGGTTTCTATTTCCTTTTAGAATGATTGTGGAAACCATCAGACCCTTTGTAAACATTTACACTGATACTTATTTTTCAAAGTTTGGAAAAGTTCCCCCCCCACCCCGATCATTCTACCCTCTCTTGTAACTGTGAAAACATGATATTCTGCCATATTTTACATACATCAGAAGGTGAGGTCAACAACAGAGGGGTCACATAGTTGAAAAATGGACTTAAGTTTTGTTTGTGTTTTGCAATGAATAATTAATTTCCTATCACTTATTTCTGCTTCATTCAAATAGTTTATACAATATGTCCAAGATTTCACTATTTTTCATTTCCCACAAAATTATGGTTTAATGTTGGGTAATGTATTTATATATTAATATTTGTTTGTTCATTTTATCTCACCACAATGAAGAAGAACTCTACTTTATTGATGGTTAAAATAACATTGGTGGTTTTCTAGTAAATAGGAATACATAGGCACAATAGTTACATCACATAGCATATTTACGAACACTGCTAGAGAGAAAGGCGAGGCTCAGGCTTTCGTGATGAAGATACACCTGAGTGCATTCCCAGAAAATCTGGTTATGCAAGCTTGGTGGAAGTAATTGTCATTCAACAGAAAGTCACTAGCTTTGCATATCAGTAATGCACACACACACATACTCTTATCTATTTTCTGAGTGGTCTGGAACTGATATCACTGTAACAAATATATATTTATGAGAACTAAGAATTCTGTATCCTCCTTGATCCTATGAATTAATGTATTTATGAAATTAATTTTGAGAATATGTGAAATTGTTACATCCTAAGCAAGTGAAAGTAAGATAAAAACCAGAATTTCATGTTTCTTATATCCACATTTTCCCCAGAACACTGTATCATTCATTATTTTTATACTTTGTTTTAGATGGAAGACTATATTTGAAAACTACCGTCATGTACTGAATCATTCCTGTTGAAGAAATCCATGATCTACTATGGAACTCTGGAGTCCAACATTCATCGTTGGAAAGTTCAGGAAAAAAAAAAAAACAAAACAATAAAGTCCATATAAAGGAACTTCTTCGATTTTTAGTGTTAAACTTCTTTAACATTTAAGTATTCCACAAAAACAGAAAAGTTTCCTCCATTGATTTTTTTCACCCATGGTTCATACCAGAGACTGAGAATGTTTATCAATGTACATATCAAGCTTCTCACAGCTAATCAGTCAACTGTGCTGCTGGACACATGTACAGAGTTAAAGACGGTTTGAGGAAGACCTAGCTTGGGTTTGTTTCCTTTTTTGTTCTTCTTAACAGAATGAACCATTTTTCCTCTACTGAAAATTCTGTAGCTGAGCACAACAGACTTGGTAGCAGTGTTCGCCCAGATTTACAGAATCGCATCCCACAGAAACCAGCAAGAACACATGGGGATGAACTTTTAGGGGGTAGAGAGGATTCTGGAGGGGAAAAAATGAGAGACGTGAGAGTATTCTGTTACATTCAATTTTAAACTCTGCAATTGCAGGTGTTCTCCTGAAGACTCTTTTCATATACTTTCTGAAAGACCAACAAACAGATGTTAACAACTCAATGAAATTACATTTTGCATATCTGAAAAAGAAGCATTGAATATAAGCCAAAAGGTTTCACTGAAGGTCTCTTTTTCTTAAAGATAAAATATATATAAATATATAAAATAAATATAACATGTTTTCATTCCAAACTGGTAGTGGTATATAGGATTAAAAATAATAATGTTGCTTCTTATTCAAACTGTTGGTCACATGTACAGTATATAAACATAAAACTCACAGGAAGGTATTATGTATGCAGTAGTATACTAGCGTTTAGGAAATGAAAATTTTAGAAAATATGTTTTGTCACCCTGTTGGTCAGAAAGATGTCTTTCTGGTTTTAACGCATGCAGGCATGTAAATATTTGTCTGGAGTCACAGTATTAATGAATGAGATCTTATGCACCTGGTGACATCAGAACTCTGTGTCAGCCACTTTTATTTGTATATTGATCCCTAGTGAGTGCCCCAAAACCACACTACAGAGGATGAATTGTGGCTGACCAGTGAATCAAAACACCAGAGATATTTTTATATGTTAATGTCATATTATGTTAATGTTGCTGAAAAACAAAACTTAACAAGCCCTTTGGTGTATTGGTCCAATACCATGTAGCCCTGAGTGATGAAGTGAAACTGTGCTGTGCTCCCACCCTGTTCAGAGGGAAGGGTGGCTATGTGTTATTTTCACTGTCTTCTTGAAAGCTACAGTATGTGTTTTCACATTTGTGCATATAACTGGAAGTAAAGCTGCAAACAGTACTTATTACGTGCTGAAATTACCTTTGTTTTTTTTTTCCCATCAGGAGCCCTTCTAAAGACTTACATGAATCAATGCAGTTGCTCTGCACGTTATGATTTTCTGACATCTTAAAAAGTGGTGACTATAACATTTTTCTTACCATAAAACAACAAAGTAACAAATCTAAAAAAAAGCTAGCTTCAGGGATTAAAGATATTTCTGATTGAGTAATCATTATTTGGTCAAGAAAATATTTCCTGTTGTGGATACGGTGTCACTGAGCTCCTGTAATTTTTAGGTCTTCCTTGCAGTTCTGAAACATGACTAATTTTTGGCTGTAACTTGCTATTAACAGGTTATGTCCATTTTGATACAACAAAGGGTTATATGTACAGTTCTTCTTTTAGCTTGCATTAAAAGGGGGTAATATTTTAATTTAAAATATTGTTAGTAACTGCTTTGTAGAAACTTGGTTGGCTGAGCATAACTCTTCCATTATCATGTTTTGTTGTTAGAGCAAAAGAGATTCTATTTCTACTTACATGTATTTTTTGTTTGTTTTCCCCTACAAACAGTCTTTAAAGGATTACAACACTTAAAATTTGATGGACTTGCGGCAAACTTTGGAGTCATTTTTTTTTAACTGACTTTATTTTAAGAGTGAAACTTACATAGGTGGGAGAGTTGGCCATTGCTCTGCTCCTGGCATAGAGTCACCTGTTAAGTAGGATAAATAGTTTTAAAATACATGTGAAAGGCCTCTGGGAATGCTTTAGTGTTTGGTTCAACATGAAAGGAAATTTTAGGAAGGTTGAAAACAAAAGCTGTCAGCTATATGTTAAGAGACTCTTATTAACCTGTTGTAAATATTACAATTCACAAAATGTTATTGTATGTTTGTAATTAATTTTTCCCTCTTTTTAGTTAAATAGGTTTGTTTAGAAATTTGTGTTTTGGTGCAAACAAGTAAAATTGTGTCCATTTTATGGTTTCCATGCCTTTGTAATCTTACAAATATTAACGTCTAGTTGTTCTATAATAAAACCATATTTGCGCTCTATGCAAGCCCTTGGAACAGAACATACTCACCTTCATGTAGGACCTATGAAAATTGTCTATTTTTATCTATATATTTAAAGTTTTCTAAAAATGATAAAAGGTTATTACGAATTTTGTTGTACAAAATCTGTACAAAAATCTGTTTTTACATCATAATGCAAGAATTGGAAAATTTTCTATGGTAGCCTAGTTATTTGAGCCTGGTTTCAATGTGAGAACCACGTTTACTGTTATTGTATTTAATTTTCTTTTTCTTTTCAACAATCTCCTAATAAAAATGTCTGAAATCGCCTTGTGACTTTATTTACCGTTTGTCTTTATTATAGTTTCTAAGATGCATTACATGAAGGAATATTTACTTTCTAATGGGAGGCATCTAAAAACAACATAAGTCAGCTCTTTGCAATGCTCAGGGAGCAATGCTGAATGATTTTATTTAACATGCAACTGCTTCTATCTCTAATATGAATTATTGTGCTGAAAAACATCATAAAAGCACACTCTGTAGTTATTGTTTAACAAGCAGATTTTCCATATTTTCTTTCTTGCTAGCTAAGCAAACTGCCCACATATACATGATTTATTTATGTACATTTCTCAGTTTATGAAGCTGTTATTTGTACCTTTTTCCTTTATCTTTTTATATTCCCATGATTCTTATTTCACAAAGCTTTGTGCTGAATAATGTAAAGCAGACATGTTGATGGAACAAAATATATAATTCCCATATCTGTAAGAGTGTGAATTTGTAACTCTAACTCCATGGTTTTCTTTCAACTATATTATCAGAAAAATACCTTTAGTAACTTCTTAATATTTTAGAAATTAAAATATACTTTAACAATATATAAAGACTTTAATTAATCTACAATACAACATTTGAAAATGTATTTGGTTGTTTTTTCTGTGAATATTCTAAACATTCATAAGAGAATTTAAAAAATTGATTTTTTTTCTTGGTCAAAATGAATGACCCCATTGAATCCATGAAACAGAGTATTAACAAATTATACTTTTCCTTAATAAAAATATAAGATGCTTTTATGATCATTACTAATACATTCTGTCTTCTGTCATAAACCAGTAAGAGTTATCTTTAAATGTCATAAAATTCTCTGTGAGTTAGTAGAATTTGGTGTTAATTTTGGTTTTTCCCATATGCAGTTGTTCCTGGATTATCTTATAAATAAAAGTCATTTGGGCTGCATTTTAAGATGTAGAAAGTAGAGATATTAATAGAATCAAAACATCATTGTAGAAAATGTAGAAAGTACCAGTTTTCATGCATGCTAATTGCTTACATTTTGTTAAATATGCATAATTACTATAGAAAAGCTGAACTAATCCTCATCCATTCATTTAAAAGGTTCATAAATAAGACCTCACTGCTCCAGAAAGTACTCCGAGAAATGTTGCAATGACCAACATTGAAGACCCAAATGCCCCAGTGAAGCTCTAATTTTGTTCAGAGAGTGAATTTTACATGAATAGGATCAAAAGATGCACATATCCTTTATGCTGTAGTAGTCATCAGTGGATATTACTAAATCATTTGCTTAGACACTTTCCCACCAGGTAGTAATCATCTAGTAACCTTTTATTTTTACTTTAATCTTCTGGATAACAGCAGCAGATTATTTGACAAAAGGATAAGCATTTTTAATATGGAAAACACATTTTTCAATAAATAAACCACATCTCTTATTTTCTTCATGTTCTTTGTTCGTGCATTTCAATTGCTTCATTTCTTCTTTTCAATGATCAAAAACTTTTTAAGGTAAGTAACACATTCAGTGTCACACAAAAATAATGTTATAAACACATTCCTGACATGCTCAGTATATTGACAATGAATGTACAATATTTAAGACTTATTATTTAATATATATGTATTGCCGAGGTAAGGAATAGTCTAAAATGATTCAAACACAAGCATAAGTTACTAAAGGCCAATTCTGAGCTAAGGCAATGAGTAAAAAGCATAATGATACCCTTATTTACATTTTGTGATCTATGAGCAAGAAAGGAGTTGAAAAGTTGATCACTTAGGATACCTCTGGTTCCAGTAAAACAAAATTTTGAAAGGTTAAAAACCCAAAGGAACTGGCTATAAAGACGAAACAGTACAGATGAGACCTCAAGGCAGTCAGGCAGCCAGCCCTAAGGATCAAGATTCAATCACTTCGTAATGTCTCCAACTTTCTGTCTGCCCAGTGGCTCTCAGTGGTTTTCCTCTTAATGAAGATATGCTTACTTCTCTTGTTCTTTTATTATTTACTTTTGTATTATCCAAGAGCTTTAGGCTCAGCCTATAGAAGAAAACAAATTACTTCTCTCTGTTGTCTTAAACTAGATTACTTGTGAATGCTGACTGTCCCATGTTAGAATGAATTCCTGTAAGGTATATTGGCAGTATATGAGATACATTTAAGGAATTTTGGAGGCTTTCGTGTCCATTGAATTTTTAATCTCTGGAATTGGATCACAGCATCAGGATCCTTCTTCAGGAGAATAAATATCTAATGAATACCAAGGTAAAAACCATCATCTGAGTCACAATGACATTATAGAATACAATAGTGGACCTTGTGATATGGAATAGAAGGATAGTGGTGGTGAGGATGATGCCATTGTGAGGCAACAATATACTTAAAAGCCAAATAAACTGAAAAATCAAATATTTTTAAATAATAATTTTATCATTGTTAATTTAATTCTGAATTAAAAATATGATTGAGATGTAACTTGAAGAAATAAAAAATAAATTATAAAAAAATATGAATCTTTTAGTCAGGTAAAATTAAAGTCACATGATCCTTTTCTAAATAAAATTGTGAATAAATCTAATCCCAGTTCCACCTACCATACATCTAGCCAGTGTAAAGGCTTCCTCCCTCTGAAGATTTGTTTTCATTTTTCTTTCTTTTTAATTGAAAATAAATTGTTTTCTCATGCAATACATTTTGACCAGTTTACCCTTCCTCCACAATTCCTAGCTCCTTTCAGCCACACTCTCCTTTACTCCTTCTCTGTTTCCACTCAGAAAAGAGCAGGCCTCCAAGAGACTACAACCACACAGGATAAGAAGGATGCAACAAGACAACAAAAAAGGCTTTCACACCAAAGCTGGACAAAGTAACCCAACAGAGGGAAAAGAGTCTCAAGAACAGGCAAAAGAGTCAGACACATCTGCTTCCCCAGTCAGGAGTACCATAAAAATACTAAACTAACACCCACAATGTATATGTAAAGGACCTAGTGCAGACAAAAGCAGGCCCTGGGCTTGCCAGTAAGTGGATATGTGCCCTGTTTATTTGATTCATGTTCTCCTGCTGCCTTACATCTCTGCTTACTCCTACAATCTTTCTGCCCTTTCTTCCACAGGATCCTCCAAGCTATAAAGCTTCTTAAGATTTTCTTTTCTCCCAACCACCTAAGAAAAGGGCTTGTCAGGGTTTGTTGTTGTTGTTTTTCCATGCACAAGATCCATCTTCTGTCTTTCCACTTTAAGAGCATTCAAATTTCTGAAAGCAAAATTGATATAACAGCATGATGTTGGTGTCACTGTGGAGTAAATATCAAGAGAATGTACTCAACAGGAAGGTTGAGTGGTTTGTGAATTCTAGTCACACTGGTAAATATTAGTTAAGATAACTAGACTGAGATTGGTCTTGCAAATATATTGCAACTCCCAAAGTAACCATTAAAATGCTCCATTAATAAAATATAGTTAGAAATGTTATAGATTAAAATGAGTTCATAGACATAGTGAGGCCTCTTTCTACATCAACAGTAAATACTTTTCGTATTTGATTCAGAGCATGGAGTTCCTTTGCTAATATTTTCCAGTACCATTTCTATTAATTTGGTTGATACTTCAATAATGTTAATTTGGTGACAAACCTCTACTATGTTACTACACAGACAAGGATGAGTTATCTGATACATATCTACCATTGTGATCTCTATTTATCAGATAAAGGGAACTCTGCTTTTAGGGTGGCAAAGAAAGAGATAACCAATACAATTAGAGTGTCTCCACAGGGAAATAAATCATCCTGAATCAAAAGGATCTGCTACACATAGAAGAAGAGCAAGGCCTCCAGGTAAGAAGGCTCATGGTTCATATTCTAACACAGTACTGTTAGTAAAAGTAAATTTTATTTACCAGATGTAATTTTGTCTCTGAGACTTACTGCAGAATACGCTCATCCTTTCTAGCTCTTTCTAAACTCTGGCTGGCTGGTTCAACTCAGTTGTTCTGGGTCAAAACTCTTCTCCAAGCTAACTGATTCAATCTGGTTTCTCTTGGATTCTGAATTGCTGTTTCTGAATTCCATGAACTTAATTGCACAAGGCTACAGGAATTAAACTGCACTGAACTGCCTGTACTGCACTGGACTGGATATCACTCACCTCTACTGTCCTGTGTTCTCACTGAACTCTCTACTGTACTCTTCTCTACTCTGTTGTCTTATCTCTTCCCTATGTTCTGTACCCTATTCTACTGTGCTCAACTCTATTTCCTGTTAATAAGTGGCTTCTCTTTCCTGTCTGTTCTTGTGAAGGGTGGGTGTATCATATCTCTGAATCATTCTGTCAAACCTTTCTCTGACTCATCACTTTGTCTTCTCCTCAATTAGATATTACTTTCACACATTGGAATTTTCTTCTACAAACTAATATTTTGTTGTTGTTGCAAGCACCTTTATTAATGATCAGTTTATCAAAATCAATATTTTCTGCTTCCAGCCTGAAACTTCCATTACTGCACTAGCATATTTTTAAAAATATTATTAATTCATTTTACGTTCCAGTTGCAGACTCCTGCTGCTTGCAATCTGCTGACCACCATGGCTTAGGCAGGGGAAGTGGATAAGGGGACGCAGAGTTGATCCTCAACAAGGCAACAGAGTCTGTGTTAAAAGAGCCCCCTCTCTACTTGCTAGGGTATCCATGTGAAGATCAAGCTGCCTGTTGACTGTATATCTGGGGGGTCTAGGTGAAGTCCATACATGGTTTTGGGGTTTTGGTTTTGTTTTTTGGGGGTTGGTGCTTCAGTCCCTGTAAGTGCCCATGGAACTAGGTTAGTTGTCTCTGTTGTTCTTCTTGTAGCTTGTGGAGTTATTATCCTCTCTGGGTCCCTCTATTCTCCCTCCAACTCTTCTACCAGACATCCCAAACTCCACCTGATGTTTGACTGTAGGTTTCAGTCTCTTTTTTTGATCCGTTGCTGGGTGGAGCTTCTCAGAGGACAGTTATGTCAGGCCCTTGTCTGCAAGCATAACAGGGTATCATTAATAATATCAGGGGTTGGCTTTTTCCTGTGGGGTGGAGTCTCAGGTTGTGCCAGTCATTGGTTAGTCCTTCCCTGCATCAGTGCTATTTTAATCCTTGTCCATCTTGTAGACAAGGTAAATTGCAGTTCAACAGTTTGTCCCTCCACTGGAACTCCTGTCAGGATATGAGGTGGCCATCTCCATCTCCCAGTCCATCTCTGCTGAGAGTCTCATCTAGGGCTACCCACTTATCATCCCTGGAGTGTACCTTGGGACACACGTACATTTGCCACAGGTCTACCACTTGTTTCAAAGTTACCCCCTTTCAGTTTTCCTTCTCTTGCTCAGCTTTCCCATCTTTCATCCCTGCTCTCCCACTCCTACTTCACATCCTCATTCCCCTCCCTACTTCCATTCCCACTCAGTTCCCTCTCTTCATCCACTCCCAATGTATATTCTATTTCCTTCTGAGTGAAATTCAAGCATCCTTTCTTGGGCCCACCTTATTACTTAGTTTTTTTGGGGGTCTGAGTGTTGTAGTATAGTTGTCCTGAACTTTATGACTAACTACTTATAAATGAGTATATATGCCATGTGTGTCTTTCTGGGTCTGGATTACCTCAAACAGAATGATCTTTTCTAGTTCCATCCATTTGCCTGCAAATTGCATGATTTCCTTGTTTTTATAGCTGAATGATATTCCATTGAGTAAATTTACCACAGTTTCTTTGATCATTCTTTGGTTGAAGGACATCTGTGTTATTTCCAGTTTCTAGTTATTACAAGTAAAGGTGCTATGACCATAGTTGAACCAATGTTCTTGTGCTATATACTAGTGGGTATATGCCCAGGAGTGATATAACTGAGTCTTGAGGTGAAACTGTTCCCTATTACTGAGATACCACCAAATTTATTTCCCAGGTGGTTGTAGAAGTTTGTACTCCAGTCGCTCAACCAAAACTAACAAACAAACAAATACTGGCCTTATAGTTTCAGCACAGAATTCTACCAGATCTTCAAAGAGCTAATGATAATACTCCTCAAACTCTTCCACAAAATAGAAACAGAAGGAACATTGCCAAATTCATTCTATGAGGTCACAGTCACCCTGATACCTAAAACACATAAAAACCCAACAAAGAAAGAGAATTTCAGACCAGTTTCCCTTATGAATATTGATGCAAAAATTTTCAATAAAATACTTGCAAACCAAATCCAGGAACACATCAAAAATATCATCTATCATGATTAAGTAGGATTTATCCCAGGAATGAAGGTTGGTTCAACATATAAAAAGCCATTAATGTAATCTACCATGTAAACAAGCTAAAAGAAAAAAAAATCACATGATCATCTCATTAGATATTTAAGAAGCATTTGACTAAATCCAACACCCCTTCTTGTCAAGTTTTGGAGAGATCGTGCATACTAAGACCATACATAAACATAATAAAGGCAATATACAGCAAGCAGATAGCCAACATCAAAAATTAAATGGAAATCAAAGAAACTTAAAGCATTTCCTCTAAAATCAGGGACAAGGCAAGGATGTCCACTCTTCCCATGTCTCTTCAACATAGTACTTGAAGTCCTAGCTAGAGCAATAAGACAACTAAAGGAGATTAAAAGGATAAAAATTTGAAAGGAAGAAATCAAAATATCCCTAATCACATATAACATGATAGTATACTTAAGTGACACCTAAAATTATACCAGAGTACTTCTATAGCTGATAAATTCCTTCAGCAAAATGCCTTGCTACAAAATTAACTCAAAAAAAAAATCAGTAGCTACACAAATATAATCAGAGATGAGAAAAACATCAGGAAAACCACACCTTTCCAATAGCCACAAGTAATATGAAATACCTTGGGGTAATGATAACTGTTATGGGTTCAGGAATAGCCACATGCTGACCACTCAACACCAGACTCAGACTGATGGAAGTTTATTGAACATAAACTATGATTGACTGGCAGGGACCCAGTCTGGATTTTGGAACTAAGACTGGGACCTTGAATCATTCTAATAGTGAGTTTTTAAAGGGAAAAATCATAACCAAGCAGGACGAATCAATTTTATCCCAGGTGCACTGTGTTTAACCAAGCAAAAAAGAATCAATTCTATACCACATATATTGTGCCTAGGTAGCAGGAAATAGTATTTTTATGTTGATTGGCTAGGAGTTTGGGAAGGCACAATTTGGGGGCTTTCCAGTTCCCCCAACATTCTGGAACCAAGGAACATAGCAGGGTATTGTGGTTTAAGTAGAACATATAATAATTAATTCAAGCAGAGCATTTAACAAGTATTGAATTGTAAATAAAAGGTCATTTTTTTTTTATGTCAGACAGGCAGAGCTTGAGAACTTGAACTCAGTTTCATCCCATGATCAAAACAGAGGCTAAAGACAAGATATGCTAAAAACTAAAGTAGGTTCCAACACTAACCAAGCATGTGAAAGAACTGTTTAACAGGAACTTCAAGTCCCTGAAGAAAGAAATAGAAGAAGATATCAGAAGATGGAGAGATCTCCCATGCTCATGGATTGGTAGGGTCAATATAGTAAAAATATTCATCCTACTGAAATCAATATATAGATTCAATGCAATTCCTATCTAAAATACCAACACAATTCTTGACAGACATTGAAAGAACAATTCTCAACTTCATATGGAAAAACAAAAATTCAGAATAGCTAAAACTATCCTGTATAATAAAAGAACATCTGGAAGAATCACCATCTTTGATTTTAAGCTGTACTACAGAGCAATAGTAATAAAAACTGCCTATCGTGACATAGAAACAGACAGGTTGATTAATGGAATTGAACTGAATACCCAGATATAAACCCACACACCTATGGATATTTTCTTTTTGACAAAGAAGGCAAAACCATACAAGGAAAAAAGGACAGCATCTTCAACAAATGGTGCTGGTCTAACTGGATGTCTACATGTAAAAGAGTGAAAATAGACCTGTATATATTATCCTGCACAAAACTCAAATCTAAGTGGATGAAATACATCAACATAAAACCAAATAGATTAAATCTAAGAGAAGAGAAAAAGGATAAAACCCTTGAACTCATTGGTAGACAACTTTCTGAAGAGAATGCCAACAACTCAGGCACTAAGATCAACAATTAATAAATAGGACCTAGTGAAACAGAGAAGCAACAAACTAATTTTACCTTCCTTGTTATGTGTAGAAATAAATAATATAAATATTACAAATAATTTAATTAGAAATAATAATCAAATTATTTACCAGCATTTATATTATAATTAATTAATTATTTCTGCAGTTTGGAATTTAAAATGAGCACTAAGGATGTGTCTGTATTCCAGTCAGAGTGATTAAAGGTATGTCATTCCAGCAGGATCACACAGACCTGAAGGTCTTGCGATGTGATCTATTCCCAGAACAGCAGTGTTGCTAGATTAAAATTCCTCTACATCTGTTTCTTTTCCCATTTGGTTGTTCTCTAATCTCATAGATTTTTCTTATTGGCTAGTTTTTTTTTTTCTTTTTTTAAGAATTGACAAGAAGAAAATCCAGGAAAGAGGGAAGGGGGTCACAGTTCCAAGTTATCAAGTTCCTGGGATGCAGTAAAGTTTTTATGTGAACACATGTTTTACTGAGTGAAAGGATTAAAACATTTCCATAAATGTTTTACTAGTTGAGAGAGATAAAATTATTTGCATAAGAGTCTTACATGATGAAAGAGAAATAAAAAATTTGATTTGTCTTTATCTTTCCCATATCATGTCTATATCCCCTTTTTTTACTTTTCAACTCTTTTTCCCTTACATAAGAGAAAGAAGGATAGAGAAAAGAAAAAGAGATAAATTCTTGGGTCTAATCTCCTAAACCTTGTTAACAAGACCATTTAACAACTTGTGACCATCTCCCTAAATGACAACAAACATCTATACCCATCAAATGACCAAAATTATCACCCACCCCACCTTCTGGGAATGGATTCTTGATCCCTTAAAATTGCTTCCTGCTGATGTGGGATGTAGGAAACCTGGTTATGGGACCAATAAGGTTGAGAAAATGGTTAAGTAAATTAACAGTAACATTTGATGTCCAGTCTTTTTATGCGCAGGTATTTAAATGTCCTGAGAAGTTTGTAGTCAGAAGCTGAAGTGTGGGTGGGAAAGTTCAGGGCTTTACTGAAGTCCTGGCTGGAACAGACTGTGGGCCTAGACCATCTTAGTTAGCCATTTTGAAGTTGTTCTGGATGTAGAGTTTTGAGGAAACAGCTATTGAGGCAGTCTGTGAGGCTGGATCATTAGGGCTAGTTCTCTTGTCTTTTTTGGTGTCTGGTCCCTTTTCTTCAGAAGTTTCAGTTGTCTAATTGTCCCTGGCCTCCTAGGTAGATTGTTGAATCTACTCTTATATCCTTGTATATTGATACAAAATTAAGATTATATTTGTCTACATTGGTATAGAACTCTGTATATTTATACAAAATTAAGGTTAACTCTTTTTAAGGTATTGTATTTATGAAACTCTTAAAAATGCAATGTGAAGTTCTAGGCCTTTTGATAGTAACTATCACAACCTTTTAGAATTATGAAATGGAAACTAATAGTCGTTCAAACTTGTTGTTTTGTTAGGTACTAGTTTAGAGTATCACAGATGTTTTCTATGTTAATCAAAAGTCAAGTTGCTAAGAGACAAGCAACATTTACTTATTTAAATATATGGAGATAGATAGATGGTCTTCAAAAACCTCAAGAGATCTTTAGAATATGGCATTTAAAGATGTTTTCTTAAGATTAATTGAGACATGTCAGCTCCTGATAACACCTCCCTCCCCCGCCAATTCTACTCCAAGTAGATGGTGAGCATGAAAGAATCTCCATTTGGAGATGGCTGCATCAGTGGCAGGTTAGCCACCATGAAAAAAGAAAAAAAAAAAAAAAAAAAAAAAAAAGCCCTTGCTTCAACTGTAGAAAGAACGCTGTCCAGAAAGGACAAAACTTGGAAACAGATAAGTCGACAGCCTAGCTCTGCCAAGACAGGGTGAGAAAGTCCTTCAAAATTCCTGTTTTACAATTAATGTTTGTCAGAGATAAGGGGCAAAACAGCTAAAGATAGATGCTCCGATGTTATGATGTTATAGTGAGAAGTTAGGGACTGTCCAGGCAGTGAATTTTCTGTGATTTCTTAGTTTTGGAAGCTGCTGGCTCTGCGCTTCCTGTATAATAAGATATATTTATCCTACTCATGTCTCTGATGTGGTTGAATACTAGATAGTTATAGTCTCACAGTTAAGTTTTAAGTTGTTTAGTGTAACCGAACTTTTAAATTATTATCACTTATTTATTTATTACTAAATTCACTTATAACAAACACCAACAATTTCTTAACTATTAATCCTATAAATTTTTACAACCCGTTTAACCTATCCACTAAACCTATTGATAATTATAACAACTACTTTCATAACCTTTTAGAATGATACAGTCTCTGGGGCAGGTCCTCAGTCGTCAGGAACACAGTCTTTGTTGTAGATTCTTTAACCCACTTAGCAGTCCTTTTTCTGGATCTCTCAGATGCAGGTTCGTCAGGGTAAGTTGGTTATTGCAGTCTCACCTTAAATAAGGCTTCATGCTTTCTTCTCTGTGGGAGACCCCAGCCGTCTGCAGGCCAACTTACTTCTTTTGAATCAGGAACTCAGCTGCTCTGCCTCAGTCCTTAAAGCCAGGCACAATTTCTTTTAGGCCACTGTTCGGACAGATCAAACCCCTCGAGGAAAAAGCTGAGCCACAGGGTTTAGTCCTTGGCCTTTTGGTGTCTTGCTCAGGCTTTCTTTGCTCACCAGCTTCTTTCTGCTTCAGGGAAATCTGGCCATCAAATGATGGCCAGCACTTTTTTCAGCAGGACTCTTGGAGCTCTCTAGCATCAGGGGCCTCTTCCCTTTCTGGGCTCCATGCACTGTCCTTAAATAAGAGGAACTCTGTTTCAGCTTAATGCGGGCTCCGCCCACTTAGCAGCTGAAAACAATGCCAGGCCAGATACTTTGTTTCTTCAAGTCTATTGAGTCTTTCCTGTTTTCCAGACTTCAAACTTGTTTTTCAGTCTATTGAGTCTTTCCTGTTTTTCCTGACTTCAACCTTGTTTTTCAGTCTATTAAGTCTTTCCTGTTTTTGCTGACTTCATGCTGATAATGCTCTTCAGACCTCCAATTAAGAGACAGTATCAGAAACTCCTATATATTTTCTAAATCTAATTTATCTAACCCCTACAGTTTAGGAATTAAAAGGATGTTCTGGGTCTAAGAAGATATTTTTTAAGTTGATAATGCAAGTTAGGATGGAAACTGAGTTAGGTATAGAACTTGTAAATCATCAAGATAGATAGTAAATAAAATATTATTATTAATTGCTAAATACATAAGGACTGGACATTGGGAATGTATGTTATACTTTATAATTTTCATAATTGTTGCCTAATTGTTCTTATTGTTTTGTATTATATTTATTGTTGTAAGAAAAATAGCTTTTTATTGGACTAAAAGGGGGAGATGTTAGGGGAAGAAAAGATACATTGAGGGAAAGTCTAATATCATTACTTCTGATAGGTTGATTTCAATGCAGAGAAGGGGCCAAACCCAGATCTCAGCATTGAAATCAGCCTATCAGACATTCCCCAATACTTCCTCACTTTTTTTTATAAAGAAATCTCTTTTTTGATATGTGACTGCCTGTGAATAGTTTAGTTTTCTCTCTTTCTTTCAGACATCTCCCTTGTTCATGTATATGATAAGATTCACATCTTTCATGCCATGGTGATTTTCTCTCATATTCTAATAATAAAATGGTCTTCAAGCTTCCTTCCCAGTTAGTTTCTAAATTATTTATTAATGATAGTATGTATTCAAAACAAGAGAATTTATTTGCCTGTTAACATATAGCTCCCAGCCAGGACCTCAGGAAAAACCAAAGTAACAGCTATATTAAAGTAACAACCTTACATTAAAAAGAAAAAGACAGTAGAAGGGAGAGGAGGAAGAGGGCAGAAGGGTGAGACCTGGGTGGGAGGAGGGAGTGATTGACAAGTAACTTAAAGAAATAAATAAATGTTTAAAAAAATTGATTTGTCATGAAAGTCTTATAGAATTTGACAGAAAAGACTACTATTTAACGTTTCCTACACTATTGAGTTGCATCTTTCAGATAAATACATCTGTGTATATTGAACCTAAGTTCATTCATACTGAATAGCTAATGGTTTCCTATAGTCATACACTTTGATGTTTTTAAAATGTAAAACATCTAGCTGCACAATATATCTCAACATGAGAATATTGAAGGGGAAGAACTCTTAACTAACAAGGTAGGAAGCATCTAAATTTTCAAAAGTTTTCTCTAAAAAAATAGAACTGATAGAATAAAAACAATATGTATGTATATTATTATTATTGTAAGAATATTTATTGTGTTGGTTTATAGGGCATGGTACTAGTAGTCTAATAGTGACACCTCACATTGGAGAGGTCAAGAATTTGTTAGTTGTCCACTCCAATAACCTGGACATTTTAGTATCTCAATCTAGCACTGAATGCCTGTGGCATTCCCACAGAGCTTCTGATATTCAGTCTATATTTGAATCCCAAAGCTGGTTTTAATATCAATGAAAAAAAACCAAGCAGTAAGATACATGGTTTTGACCATGAAGAAGGGCAGTCAGGCAGAAAACAATGTTTCCTTCTTTCATATTCTTTATTTAATCTGGACATCCACCAGAAGGTGTGGCCCAGATTTAAAATAGGATTTCCTGCTTCAAATAATCTGATTAAGAAATTCCTCATAGGAGTACTGGGTTTTAGTTAATTCCAGATGAAATCAAGGTGACAACCCAGATTAACCATCTCAAAGTGTCTATTAGAGTTTGAGGGAGAGCAAGTCAGTGGAACACCTTTCAAGTCTAACTTGGTGAACCAATCACATACATTTTTATTTTGACTGACTCCTCTGGTATCTCCTGAGTGCCAGTGTTGGGGATAGTTGCCATTCATTCACTAATGTAGGCATCCAGCTATCCTTGCTTGAAAAACTTGAGAATATTGAAGCATTCTCCCTATGCAAGAAACTGTCTGTGTACCTCGGTCAGATCAGTAAATCCCACTTTTATTTTGAAAAACTCACCCATGAATTTTTTTCTAGGTCCATAAATTTCCAGGGAACAAAAAATGAGGTCCTCTAAGTGCTCCAAGAGGCATAGGTTTCCCTTAACTGGTCTCTAGAGTTCTGACTAAGGTTACTATACCATTTTCCCACCTAAAGGTGTAATCTAAAATCATTTATGAGATGGACTGCAATTGGGGAATGAATATAAGCCACTTTTACCATGAAGATAATAAAGGTCTAATTCTAAATGTCTTCACAGAAGGGATTAGTGTCTAGACTAGAGTTTCAGTCACACTCTCACATAGATCCCATTGACTGATATGCTTATATAACAGATAAAGAACCAAGAACCAGAATGCTTTCTAAAATTCTTAGTCTCAACAAATAGAGTCTTATGACCGTTATTTTTGTTTCCCTGCCCAACTTTACCAGTTTCTGTCTCCTTTTCTCAGCACTCCTGTCTATGAAAGAGCTCTAAAATCATCTAGGAACCAAAGCAGGGTCAGAAGTCTTAAAACATCTCTGGAAACCCATCCAGTCAGGACAAAACTAACAGCGCACATATGTTTTGGAGAAAATGACCCATGGAGTGGAAGGTTTTCCACAATTATGATGTTCACATGAGACTTGCCTTTTGAATATACTGAGATTATTCGTACAAATATTCCTTTAAAATTCCATGCTATTATAAGGGTTACAGTAATCTCAATTAAACAGGCATCTCATCAGGTGGAAACAGTTTGCAAAAGAATTCAGCAAACTTCCACTAGGGACTCGTCTAAGGTGAGAGGTTTGGGAGCAAGCTCAAATTGCATCCACTGTGAGGTGCTTCAGCTGTGATGGGCCAGGATGATGTCACTGTTGGAAGCCCCTGAAGGAGTTGTAAAGCATTGGCTAGTGTCTAGCTCTAATAGATGGACTCGTAAGATCTAACGAACTATGCCAGAAACTCAACAGTCACCAGAGTCAATCACACAGTGGCCAGTCTCAAAGACCCTTTCCTAATGGGTATCCATGAAGAGGCTTGAGATGCTATGAGACCCTAGAAGTTAATTCCAAAGTTCCCATATTTGTATTATTCTCATGGGGTATTAGTAGGCCTGGCTCATTTACATATCAGCCCTACTTAGTGTTAGTTCATTAGCATATCAGAGCCTGCCCTAGGCTTGGTTCATATCAAAGCTGTCAATGGTTGGCTTCTACCTTAGAAGCATTAAGTTATCCCAAGTCACACAAAATTGTTTGCTAGATACACAGAGGGGTTTTATTTGTGCTGCTATCATACGTATTCTCTTATATGCATTTAGAGAAATGTAGAGTTCAGTGAACCCTAAGCACATGTTTACCTCATCTTCAGTTCTTTAGCCTGGAATGTGATCATCTTTTACACTCTAGAGGTATATAAATTAACTTTCTAAAATTAGTTTCCAAAACTTTACAAAAGTAGTTTTCTACATTAGGATTTGGCATCATCTTATTCATTTAATGATTAAGTTTTCCAAATTTTAAGCCCGGTGTCATGGTACCCAGCTTTAATCCCAGCACTTGGGAAAGTTAGGAAGGCAGATCTTTGAAAGTTGGAGGCCAGCCTGGTCTATATAGTGAGGTCCAAGTCAGGTAGGGCTACTTAATGAGATCCATTCTCAAAACCACACTTTCAAAATTTGAGATCAACATGCATTACAGGTATTTATATGAAGTAGAACAGAAATATCCTCAAAACCTTCAACCTCCACAGTAAAATTTTTAATAAAGACAGAATTATAACCGAAGAACTTACCTTGAATCTCCTTTATTTAGGTTTCAACTCTTTTACATGCACTCATTTGTATTTGTGCCTAGTTCTATAAAATGTATCTCACTTGTAGATTCCATGGTACTAGTGCCACAGTCGCGGTACAGAGATGATCATTGAGAGAGCTCCTTTTTGTCTCACTTTACACTTGTGACCACTAATTCCCTCCTATGTCCCAGAACATAGGCATACTACTAAGTTTTTTCCTTCTACAATTTATCAGCCCAAGAATGATATAGACATGTAATTTATACAATATGAATATTATTAACATGGGCTTTTATTTATATAGCATAATGCCCTTGGAATCCATACAAGTAACTTAATTTGTTAATGGTTTATTTCCTTTTATTGCTTAATATAAGTTCATGGTGTAGGGCTATTACATAACTACATTTTATTTAACAATTTACCTTTTGGAGGGCAATTGAATTGCTCTCATTTATGGTTCCTATGAATAGAGCTACTAGATATACTAGTACAAATACTTTCATTGCATATGTAAATGTCTCTTTTTTGGAATTCACTTACTGAATAATATAGCAATCATATGCATGGTTTTGTAAGGAACAACATCATAATCTATAGCAGAGTCAATCTACTGTTTAATAATTTCCCCAGCAATGTTTGGCTATGGCTGCAGAAGGAGGAGGGAATCTCACAGCACCCTTTTGTCCATTTGATTTCAGTAGAGGTGGAGGCTTAGTTTCCCATTTGGACACAATGATAGGAGTTGGTTGAGTTCTGAATTTAATCAATGACTAGCCTTACCATACCTACATAAATCATATCGCTACTTACCTGTCCCAAAAGTTCAGGATAGAGGCTTAGGTTCCTCCAAGTGTTGTAAAAAGAAAGCTGCTTCACCAGTAGTAGTTGGCAGTGGGATAAGAGCATGATTCCTGCTTCTGCAGGAGATGGTGGTGCAGAGGAGAGTGAGTGGTTCTTGGTGGAAGACTAATCCCACATTTAAAGCTCTATTGCCTTTTGTAATATGGAAAGTAGGGTGGCTTGGGGGTGCACTTTGCACTTTGCCATTGGTGTTTTGCTCCAGTTTTGTGGATATGACCAACTAAAGTTTTGTTTTGCCATTGGACCAACTAATTAGTGCTTGGGATGAAGAAGCAGGATAATCTTGGAAAATGAAAAATGTTGGAATCCCTTTGTGGGTTTATAATGGAGAATCCAATAGAACCCTGCCTAGTTTCTAGGTCAGGTGACTAAAAGACCCAAGGAACTCATTTAATTACTTTTCTATTGCGATGATAAAACGCCATTATCATGACAGTTTACAGAAGACTTGTTTGGACCATACTATTCCAGAAGGATAGGATTCTATCATAATCATGGTGGGCAATATGGAAGCAGGCAGGCAGGCATGGCACTGGAGAGGAATCTGAGAGCTCAAATCTATGAACAGGAACCAAACTTCTCACTGGGCATGGCAGGAGGCTTTTGAAGTGGCCAAACCCTCCCAAAGTGACACATTTTCTCCAGCAAGGTCACATATCCTGGTCTTTTCCAAACAGATTCAAGAGACCAAGTATTTAAATATATGAATGAGCCCATAGAAGCCATTCTCATTCACACCACAACATCCACACAGAGTTATTTCTTCCAGGTTGGCTTCATGTTTAACTTTTCAGATACTAAAAAGTTATTTGTTCTGTATTGCTAAGAGATTTCAAAAAAAGTGGATCTCCATTCCAAACTCCATTATATGTTCCATAGGCCAGAATTAAAAACAATAAATTATCTCATTTTGATTTTAAACCAATTTCATTTATACTTTTATTTTGTTTTCATGTTTCATAACTTCCTTTAAATATGTATGCATATAGACATAGATTAGTGTTGCTTTCAAAGCTTTTACAAAGCTTCGTTTTGGAGTAGATGTGAGCTAATGAAAAGACTCACAACATAACAAAATGACTTTTGAGTGCTTGGACCTAAATAGGATGTCAGCAATAAATAAGGTATCTCTGAAGCTCAGAGAGCATGTTAGAGGAGGGGGTTAGAAGAATATGAGATGCAGAGGATGGGGAGGAATACTGTGAAATAGTTTCACTGCAGCTTCCCCGAAATCGGCAAAAGAAAACTTTCAGCATTTCAGACACTGTGGGAGAAGGACTCGTGTGGGTCCTTCTTCTCTGAGGACCTAGCTAGAGACAGTTAATGGGTATTGGGAGAAAAGAAAAACTTACTGGTGGCCAGTAAGTTGTGCATCAAATAATTTCCAACTGATACTGATACAGACGATCATAATTAAACTCATTGGTCACCTAAAGGAAAAGAACTATATAAAAGTGGAAAGGGACTTGTTGGGAAGAAGGTGTACTGTTTAGCGTTACATTTATTTGAAACAAGTTAGAGTAATCTTTGCAGAGGGAACTTCAGCTAAGAAAATGCGTGCATCAGCTTGGTCTGTAGACAAGTTTGTAGAGACATTACCTTGATTGATGATTGATGTGGGGGTGCCCAGACCACTGTGTGATACTGTCTTGGGCAGGTAATCCCGATTATATGAAAAAACAAGGTGAGTGAGGAATAGAGAGGAAGTCATTAAGCAATAGTTCTCCATAGTTTCTTCATTTCCTGCTTCTGAGTTCTTGCTTTGAATTCCCGGCTGACTCCTTTTCATGATGGACTATAATCTATAAGATGAAATAAATCCATTCCTTTATGAGTTGCTTTTGATCATTATGTTTATAACACTAATGGAAAACAAACTAGGAGAGAAGGTGTGCCTGATGACCCCTAAATGACATTATTAGTTGCTAATGCAAACACTGACAACTAATATGAATAGATGTCTACATAGGCACTGAAAGACATCTAATTTATAATAAAATGTACATGTGTATAACAGCATTTGGCAGAATACACTGAGATACTACCTAAGTTGACTACTATGTCCTTTTGGAGTTTCCATTAATCACTGAATTTTGGGTTGCTCTCAATCTCAAGAGTCAGTTACAGAAAAAACTGGTACTTGAACTTCTTGCAATGTGGGAAGAATTATTTCTGCAAAGGACTCTTAGAAACTTCAACAAATTCTCAACCTCCTTATGACATATAGAATCAGTGTGACTGCAGATCTGTTTCTAGAAAATTCAGCAATTCACATTAATTTCAATTATCATACCTATTTAGTCTAGTTTTGCAGATTAATTTGTGTGGGTATGTTTACAGAAGTGTGGGCCAGGTTTACGGGGGTTAATGTGCATATACTCACTTCTAGCACTCAGAAGCTGACATTACGAGTCTGTCCTTGTGCAGTGTCTTCCTTGTTTAAGGAAAACTTGTATATCATTGGCCTGGATCTCATTAGGATAGGTTGCCTAGACAAGTGTGCCCACCTCCCAGTGCTAGTACCATAAATAAATGGAAACATATCCAAAATTTTCACTTGGGTTCTACAGATGGAACTTAAGTAATCATACCTCTGTATTAAGCATTTTATTTATTTAGCCATCTTGTAAGCCTGTGGAATTCCGGTTCACTTACTTTCTGGCTTAGAAGTTGTTTTTCTGCATTCTATTTATTCCTACTAGAATAGTTTAGAAAGTATACTTCCTATTTATGCATTCTATGCTATTTCTGTTTACTCCTCACTTTAAAGTGTAATTCTCAGGAAATTAGACAATGTTTCAGTATATTTCTTCATTCTAGACAGGGCAGCGCCTTTGGAATATCAATTTCTACTTAATTTCCTGCTGTTTTAGATGGTACTTCTAATTGTCTTACTTCCTACACTCATTACTGTTAATGACCTGACATTTTATGTTTATTATTTTTTATTAATATGTATTCTTCATTACATCTCTGGCTTAATCATTTTATTACAAAAAATTCATGGGATTTTACAAAAAATAAAATATTTTACTGTTTGGGAGTCTTAAAATGTTTTTTTATTTCCATGTTATTCAGTAAAAACTTTTTGTTTATTTAACAATTCTAGTTTGCAACCAATTTTCTCTGAGAAAACTGGGCTTTCTGATAGATTCTGGCACATAGAGGTCTCAAGGAATGTTAGTTTAAATACTGTTGATTTTGGGGAAATTACACTTCTCTGTATGTTTTCAGTAACACATTTTTGCCATTGATGTTTTGTTATCTGAAAAAATATGAGTCCAGATACAATTTGCTTTTAATCACCATACTGAGTAGCTACTAGTTTTTCCTAATATTTGAGGGAGTGTTTTTTTCTTAATTTTGAAAATTCGTGGGCTTTATCTCTTCATATGCCCTCCTTCTTGTGTTCTTTACCTGTATTTGCATACAGAATTTTAAAACAATTTAACTTTATGTATTTCAGTCTACTAATCATATGTTCAGATATAAAAGCTGGCCATTTAATATTAATGTGAATTATTCAATATTACATTTTCAATTTTAGAATACTTTAGCAAAATGTGATTTTAAGTGTTATATCTTGTTGAATGCATTACAAATATTTTCTCTTTTGTTAGTTTTTAGAATTTCAAATTTTTGTAAAATCTTTATTTTTATGTGTCTGAGTGTTTTGCCTGCATGTGTTGCTGTGTGCCACATGTATGCAATGTCCATGGAGCCCAAAAGACAGTGTTAAATCCCCTGTAATTGGAGTTACAGACAGTCATTAGTTACCATGGGGTACTGGGAATCTAATTAGAGTCCTCTATAAGAGTAGCCAGTGTTCATAATTACTGAGTCATGCCACCAGACTGAATTTTATGATTTGAAAAGCTAACGTGTTACTGGAGTTTCTGAGCTTATGTTTTGTTTTTAAGTTTCTTTTAAAAACATAACATAATTCTCTGATGATTTCATACATGTATATAATGCATTCTAGTTACTCTCCTCCATACTCCATTTTATGTTCATACTATCTCTATTCATACCTTCCCTCTTCCATGCCTGCTCCTTTCTCAAACCATTAACTTTTGATTTCATTGCATGAGCCATTCAGGTCTAACTGAATGACCTAATGAGACTATACATTGGGTCACCAGTGGGTATACAAATGCATAATATTAAAAATAAATTAATGAAGGAAAAATGATGAAGTTAATGACAATCAATGGTATGCCTTTTCTTCTACTTATTTCTCTCATTGCCTTCTTTCTCCAATTTCTAAAAATCAATGTAAAGTTCATTAATTTTTTTTAATAATTTATTTTTTATTTCTTCAAGTTACATCTCAATCACAATCCCCTCCCTACTCCCCCCTCCAGTCCCACCCTTCCACCCTCCTCTCCCTCAACCCCCCCATCCTCTTCCCTTCTTTTTTTTTTGTTTAAGGTATTTCTTTTTCCCCCCAACAGCTCTCCCTTTCAGTCCAAAAAATAGTTCTTTTTCTTATAAATATAAATACAATACAAAGCAACAGAAATAAATAGGCCACAATTATAAGAGTTATATGGCTTAGCATACATTCCCAATGTCCAGTCCATATGTATTTGGCACCTGACTTTAACATTCTACTATCTAACCATCTCCATGAGTTTAAAGTTTTATATCTAACTCAGCTTTCATACTAACTTGCCTCACAATTTTTAAAATATCTTCTTAGATCCAGAACACCCTCTTGATTCCTAAACAACTCAAAATTTAACTATGAGACTCTAGCTGTCTATTCTTCAACCACTTCAGATACCTGAGAGGGATGAATATATCTGATTATATAGGAAGTGCAGGGCCTGGAGTTTCCAAAACTAAGAAATGACATACCAGTGGCTGCCTGGACAGTTCCCATTTTCTCTCCATACATTACAGCATCAATCTTCAGCCATTTGGCCACATTTCTCTTACAGACATTGATTGTAGAGCAGGAATTATGAAGGACTTACCTACCCTGTCTTGGCAGAGCTAGGCTGTCGACTTGTCTGCTTCCAAGTTTTGTCCTTTGAATTGGTGATAAGCCTTTCTCTTGGCAAGAAAACCCCTTGCTTAAACTGTAGACAGACTTCTGTCCAAAAGTTCATTAATTTAAGAATATAAATGTGTGTCTTTGTGTATGATTTGTATGGATGTGCATACTGGATATCTGTGAGTGTGTGTGTGTGTGTGTGTGTGTGTGTGTGTGTGTGTGTGTGTGTG